>JAVQKC010117687.1:0-13747 GCA_036025475.1 Philypnodon macrostomus
GTGTGTGTGTGTGTGTGTGTGTGTGTGTGTGTGTGTGTGTTTGAGTTATTGAGGTCTTGTGCAACATAAACAGGTGACGCTGGAATTTCTGGCTGTTATCTCTGGAAAAGTCACGGTCAGTTGATAACTTGGTAGCAGTGTGAGATTCATCACAATGTTATTTTTGTACGACGTGAAAATGCAGTCAGAAAATCCATACGGCCTCTGTTTGTTCTTCATTTTCTCTTGTAACAAAGTGTGATTTGACACAATAGGTCGCAGTCAGACACAAAGTAAAAATGTCAAAGTCTGGAACACACCCACTGGGGGGGGGGCACTTGAAGAGGCAGTGAATAGTAGAAATTTTAATCAAATCTAAGAAATGCACTTGGGTAGAGGAGCTAAAAATGTGCTTAAGTAATGTTACTTCAAAATAGTATTACTCAAGTAGACGGAAGTAGTAGTTATCAAAGTTATGTTAAATATACTGGAGTATTGTCTGATTGAATATAAAAGGAGATCTATTTGTAGTTTAGTTGTAAGGCAGACAAAATAAAGTATAAATAATGGTAAAAAAAAACATTATTATTGGTTGTTGGTTGACTTTAATCCTGATTTAGTCCTAGTTTAGCCTTGGCTTAGTCTTGGCTTAACCATTAGATTTTGACAAGTAAATCCAGAGTGTATTCATTTTTGCCTGAATTTACATTCTTAGTTTAGTTAAATGTACTTTGTCAAAAAAGCATGTCCCAATACTCATTAACTTAAAGTGTTGCCCTACCCCATTACCCTCTTCACCACCCTTCCCCTTGCATCACTGGCAGGTTAATAAAATAAACATAGATCCGCCAGTGGAAGCCATGTCAGACTCCCTTAGCTGTCATCGGCCCTGTATGTGTGTGTTATTTGATGCGTGTGCGAGTCTATTTCCAACACAGACTGTCACTTTGAGCATGGGCCTGTCTGTCAAAGCCCTCTGTCTGCTGCTGCTGGTCCTGCGGCGTCGAGCACATATGAGAATAGTGTTAGCTTAGCGTGCTACGTACCAGGCCACTTAATCGTTGTTCTTTACATGAGAGGGTACTACTGGATTACGTGTTGACAGTGGTTTATGCTTAAGGGTATTTTATTGTATTTTTATTCATGCATAGTGAGACTCCCACTTTATTATCAATTTCAGTTGTATGGCATTTGATCCTTTTGGGGTGGCAGTGGCTCAGGAAATGGAGCATGTTGTCAGTTTGATCACTGCCATTGTGTCCTTGTGCAAGGCACCTTAACTGAGGTCGTTGCTGTGGTATGGTTGCCACGTCTCCGTCAGTCTTCCCCAGGGCATCTGTGGCTAAAGAGGAAGTTTATGTGAGCAAGTGTGATTTGTAAAGAACTTTAAGAGTCTTGAAACATCGTCCTGCAATTGACTCTATCAGCTATAATGACAATGTGCTGACTATATGCGCCTATTGTGATAAAATGATATCTCCACTTAGGTTGTCTTGTTTGCTCAGCCAGTGGACCGTTTAAGTTCTGGTATGAAACTTTCTGGCTGTAAATTGACTGTTATCACTGATTTTAGACATCACAATCATCCTAAATTCCAAAGCACAAACTTATAGTTACTCATCTAGAGATTAACTGCTGAGGGATATTGAAGAGTAGCAGCACCAGTGTGTGGGCCCTTGTCCTCTAAAGACTTTATGTTCCAGGCCAAGCACAACACAGCTGCCCACCCACTCCCTGTGTGTGTGTCTTTGAAGTTTGTCCCAGTCCAGTCGAGTGGTAGTGGGTCAGAGGATTAACCAGACCCCTGATATAAACTCATGAAAGGATGGTGGGATGAATGGTCTTTATGAGGAGTTGGATGAGAGAGGAGAGAGAGAAGTGATGAAGGCCACAAGACTTTGGTCGTAAAGCAGACTCTGTGATGGAGGGGCGTCTAAAGATCTAAGGCTTTGATTAAAGATTGGATCAGACTTCACAGATAACTGCAGTGGGCCGAGTGCTTTATAGCTTAGGCCTCATGGCAGAGGTAAACATCACATCCACTGAAGTTTTTACCAGACTTAGTTGCTCTGTTGATCATTTAAAAAGTGGATGGTTTTTGATAGCCTACGGTTTTGAGGAGCAGTTTTTAACAGTTCTTGGCAAAATAGACCAAGCATGTTTGTGTACAGGTCTGTGCCCTTTACACTCACTGGCCACTTTATTATTGTCAACTTTCTACGATCTTAAACCAGTCCATGTTGATTGTGAGATCGTGGTTATAGTTAGTTTTTGTTAATATCTATGCAAAAGCCCAGCAGTTCTTTGGTCAATATCCCAGCAGAAATATTTTAGCACACATGGCACGCTGTCACATCCAACCCTTGCTGGCTACAGCTTCTATGGCACAGTGCAGCATTAAGCAGACAGTGATTGATCTATTGTATGATTGTTTATTTTGCCCTGCTGTCAGTGATGGATGAAGATTTGCAACCATTTGAAAAGTCTGCATGAAATATGGCTGCTTATGTGAAGGGGGGGGGGTGCAAAACCTCCCCCAGAGGAAAAATGGTGACATGCCTTTGGGACTACTTCATCACACCTTCACCTCCTCTTAAATGAAAGGCTCTTTATTTGGCAGCAAGGGCAATTACTGTTTTAATAAATGTGATGGATTGTAAGCATCAAATCAAATTTTCTTGTGTTGTATACGTCATTCTTGTCACACAGATGTTCAATGTGTAAAATGTCCTCTGGCCACATTATTGGGTACACTAGATGCTTCTGAATCCAAACGGATAGTAATTCATGAGAATCAAAAACTCACTGGAATTCATACACTGGGACAGCCTAATGATCTTCACCAAGAATGGTCCTAAAATGTACGCACCAGGGCCCCTTTATTAGGCACAAAGTGTTCCTAATAAAGTGGCCAGTGAATTAGCGGCTACATGGTAATTACTGCCTCCCATTGTCTCCCCTTCCATACCTAAACGCTGTCTGTGCTTTGATATGCGCCGGCCCTTGTCCTCTATAGGGAAGCCAGCTGATTGAATTCCTTCCTGCTCCTACATTGTGCCTCATTCAAAACCCCTGTCTACAGATAACACCCTCGGAGCAGAGAGGCAAGACATTTCTAACACCCTCTTGAGTTACCTCCACCCTAGAGGCCAAAAAGGAACCAGAGTCGATGAATAGAAAGAGGAACTTGAGACACAATACCTACCTGTCTTTTCCCTCCCTCACAACTCCCCCGTGACTCCCCCGTGACACCCCCGTCTTCCTGCTCTTCGCCTCTTTTGACTTGCCACCTGCACTGTAAAATTTGACAAGATAAACTGGTTCTGGTTTTGACCTGGTTTAGTTCTGCCTTACACCCGTTTATACTTTAGTTTTGATTTAGTCATGGTTTAGATCTAGTTTAGACATGGTTCTCTCCTGGTTTAGCATTTCTTTAAAACTGTGTGGTCAGTTGCCATACACTTTTTTGACATCAGAATTACTTAACATTTACCATTAAAAGTCATTCATCTTCATCCACTTATTACTGTATATTATATATGTATTACTATAGACTGGAGCCTATCCCAGCAACAATGGGCCTTAGGCGGGGTACAACATTTTACGAGTTAAATAGCATGCCCCTTAAGCAAACCTTCCAAGTGTGTGTATAGTATTTTAAAGCAATGGGTTTACTAGATTTTTTAAATGCAGAGTTAAATTTTATAGTGTGCGGTGGCTTTCACGCGGCCAGATGGCTCGATCACCAGGACGGGCTCAAAAACAAAACCAAAAAGCCTCTCCAATTTTCTCAGTATTAATATATTTCTCTTTATGTTGTATAGTCAGAACAGATGCCTTGTTGGTCTGCCAGCCTTTATGAAAACCAGGCTTTCCCTCTTCCTTGTTTATCTTCCATTGCTCTTACATGCCAGGACATTTCTCTGTAGAAGACAAAAACGGGATACTTGTTTTGTTTTGTGCCTTTTTATGGGATGACAACTTTAGCACTTAGCTGTTGACGACACTGATGTAATCAACAAAATGAGTTTTAAGGTAAACTTTTGACAGATTTAAAGATCGGATTTAAAGCAAGTGGGGGTTTAGATTAGATAATACTTTGTTTGGACATTGTTTAGCCCTGGTTTAGCCCTGGTTTACATTACTTACTATTGGGAGGCTTGGGCACTGGACTTACCCTAAAATCCCTCAAACTACACCCCCGGTTGTAACACTATGATTTTTAATAGTCTGTGACACATGTGCTGTAAGAATAGGAGTGTCTAATTTTGTTGTGACAACTTCTAGAAGCTGCGGTTAAGGACATCACGACTACACTGGCATTAATTTCCAATCAAACCGGGCCAAAGATACCTGATATCGCTGTAAGTCAGGGAATACAAAGTTCCCCATTTCACCTTTCAGTTTTAAATTTAAACCATGCGACTATAAGCTTTTGTTCACTGCAGATTTGCTTCCTATAGGGATCTGAAAGAAACCTTTTTCTTCGCTCAGCCTGGGTCTTCCAGCTCACTTTGTCATGTAAAGAGGTCCTTATCTCGCCCTGGTTGGGGGTAAAAGAGGCAGCACTAGAAATAACTAGCAGAATCCCTAGGGCCAGTGGGGATCAGGGCAGGGCGAATAAGTGACTTTGATTGACGGGTGTATTGAGGAGTGCAGGATAGGTCCCGCCCATTCAAGTGTCTAATGGCTATGGGTCAACTCTGACCTCTTCCCTGTCCACCTGCCTGACCTCGACCTTTGACCTTTTAACTTTGGCCTTTAGTGAGAGATTGAGAGATTGAGAGAATGGGTACCAATTCTAAACATTCTACAAGCAAGGTACTACATATTATGATGCTTTGGGCTAATTTGAGGCTCGGGTACAAAGACTCATGCACAGATAAGCACTTTACTATTATTCTATTCACAATGTATCTGCTGTTGACATTTGTATATCAGTAATAAGTTACTTGCTGGATGAAGTACATACGATTTCCTCATAAGTCAGAACAGATTGCTTTGTTACCATGACACCAGCCAACTATTACTCCTTTACTCCCTGTTTTTAAAAGACGTTTTTGAGACATCTTGGTATTGATCGACTTTGAGACATCTTTGTAATGACATCCTGATATTGACTTCTTTTCTGTTGACAACTCAATTGAATAGCTATCAAAAAAGCTGGTTATGTTTTAGATTTTTTGCTTAGAATCTTTTAAAATGTGTGTTCAATTATTCCCCTTCAAGCCCCTTTACCTACAATCTTCTAGGAAACAGAATTTGTTCTACAGACACAGTGGATCAGTGATTTCTCCATGCATAGCCCACTCTGCCTCTTCAAAGATTGCAGTAATTTCCGCCCTACTCTCTCGCTACATTTGTTTTGATGCATCTCATAAACGGCCGACCAACAATGACAATTTAATGGACACAACTCTGGGCCGGGGAACTTCAGCGATTTTCACAAAGCCTGATTTAATTTCCCTTCACCCGAGAATAAATTGGGCCATGGTGTCGGGATAAATAAACGGTGTTACATTAGCAGTATGTGTGAATAAGAGGCTGTGCTGTTAAGGTTGCTTTTTCCAAACCACCATAAACGGTTCTATATTTTATTACAAAGTGCTTTTCTCCCACTTTGCCACTGCACCTGTTTATCCTTTTGGATGCATTAAATGTAGAGGATTTAAGATGTATAGCTGTGAGGCTATATGGAAGTATGTGGTAACTGCACTTTTTTAGTAAAGGTTCAAGATGGTTTGACGTTGGCTTAGTGCATTTAAAACATCAATTGCACTGTACTATCCATCCATCCATTTTCTTCCGCTTGTCAGAAACCGGGTCACGGAGGCAGCAGTCTAAGTAGGGAACTCCCACCTTCGACCACCGCCCGATCCACATTGCACCAGCCCTTTACGGTACCTCCCGCGGGTGGTGGCCTGACAGCGTGTGCTCGGGCGGGGACTCGAACCACCGACCCTCCGGTTGAAGGGCGAGCATCTACCCACTGCACCACCGCCACGGCGCACTGTACTAGTTTTGGAGAATTTATATGTACCTATTATCAGGTCCATGTTGTTCCCAGAAATGCCTTCGGAGGCTGTACCTACGGCAAATATATGCAGTTTATAAGGACAAAAAAAATATCACCAAATATTTACAAATTCTTCTTTGGTGATGTCTGGCCCAGCAACTATGGTAGGGCACACCCTGGACAGTGGTGAATTAGACTGTAGAATTGGACAGGAATCTATTCACTTTCATGCTCATTCACTAGGGTAATGTTAGATTTAGAATGTAAACCATAATAAATGTGATTAGAGGAAACCAAAGTTCCCACAAAGATGCAGTGTGTTGTCAAATTGGGAAGCTGTCTCTCAGTAAACTGAAAATTGAGCAGTTTTTTTCTTGCCTGTTGCACTGCTGTTGTTTTTACATTTTGAATTACCATCGTGGCAAAATGTAACATCATAAAAGGTCTTTATTATTGATGGAACTCGGAGATTTTTATAGATTTTTCTGAATAAGCTTTAATGCTAACATCATCTGTCTGTGGTTTCTCATTTACATTAGAAAATACAGAAGTCAACCCAGAGCCAGAAGGTAATTATTTGTTTTGGGGTAATTAACATGTGATTCATCTCATTCTTGTGGGTTGTTCACATTACTTTGAGGAATAATTGTATTGTATATAGAGTAATAGTTAAGTTGCTTAATCGTTGCTATGTTGGAGTATGTAATTTATACTAACACCTTCACAATTTATTATCTTGCTTGGCACTCTTGCGGCTTGGAGGCATGTTAGCAAGGTGGAACAGTGGTTAGCATCCTGGCTCAAGATTTGGGGAAGGGTCCCCAGCATATAGATGGGTCAAATGCAGAGGATTATAGAGCATTAGTATACTGTAAGCATAAAGATGTTAATGTTGGTCAGAACAAGCCAGATTAGTAAACTTTAAGATGGTATGTAATAGCATCAGAAATATTTGCACTTCAAAAGGCTTTTTTGCTCAGTCTTTATAGATGGTGAATGAGATGTAAAATGAGGGTGGTGTGTAGGAGGCGCCTTTAGCTTTTGACTCACACAAATCGTTTTATTCATACACTTGAAGGCTTACAATTAACCCACAAATTCACAGGATCAACACAAAATTAGCTATTGCAGACAGAAGAGACGTGTCCTTGTGGCCCCTGATTCAATGATTCAGGCAGCCTAGTATAGTTTGAGGTTTTTAAAGATGGCTTGATGTTGTGTGTGTACTGTGGGGATAAAGCTGTTGTGATATGCTTGTTAGTGAGATTGTCAAGCCAAGAGAGATTTGACCTTACATGGTCTGTACAAGATACTCTGGCTGTCATGTTTTGAGTTTTTTTGTTGAAACTGGCCTTAAATGTTAACAGTTTCATTCCAAAACAATAGTCAAAGGGATCTTATGCTGCCCAAACTTTAGTAGGATTTCTGTCCACCATGTTGTTCTATCATCTGGACCCCTACCACTAATGCAAGCAAGCTCATCCGCTCACACGAGTCCAAGATATGTGCAGTGATTTATGATTGAATGTGATCTCGCTCCGGGGCCAACACGGGTATCCCGGGACACTCTCACAAACCTAATCCCCACCTTCTCCTGAAGCCTTGTGGTCCCACCAGCCGTCTGCCAACCTCCCTGGCTAATATTGCCACCAGCTGCATAGGGGTGAGGCAGACTAATGCCGACCCGCGCCACCCGGCACCAGGCCCAGGGCTGCCACACTGGAGCCACTGTGTGACTGTTTAAAACCACACATGTTTCTCAGGAAACCACACTGGATTAAGTAGTTTGGTGAGGATAACTTTAGTTGAGGGTCTAAGCCAGTGGTCCAAACTTTTTTCCACTGAGGGTCACATTGTCAAAAATGAATACCAAGGAGGGCCATTCTGAGGTGACTGATTTTGCTTCACCCAAAGTCCCTTTTGGTTGTATCGGTTTTCTGGACACACATCTTCTGGCAGACCCCTGGTCTAAGCTATTGGAAAATGACAAGGTTTTATTTTCTTCTTTACTTTATCTTAATTCATTCTCAGTAAAAATGTAGTTTTCATCTTCATTCCTTTTTTCCTTTTTCCTTTTGAGGTTGCCACACCCTGCCCTTCACCCTGAAGAGATTTGTATGCATTCATTTGTCATAGGTGTTATGCTGGATGCCCTTCCTGATGCACCCCTCATTATTATTCAGGCTTCGGATATATGTGTATTTTTTTGGTCATAATATTTAGATTTTCTGTTTTTTACAACTGTACAACTGTGTTCCTTTGTTGCATTTATTAGATTTTGTGTGCACAACATTGGCGTTTTATCATTACCGTTACTGTTGTCCCACACGGTGTAGGAGTTGCATATCGCCATCTTTGCTTGTTGTCTGTTCAGTATCACCTCTCAGTAAATCTACAAGCCACTGTTTGTCTACCTCATTGTAATCATTTCCACATGTTTCTGCGGAGAGCCACAATTTCACACAGTATTATTATGACTGTCGTAATAAAAACGAGTTGCTACTATGCTGCTGTTACTTCACAGTCCATTGAACCGCTGCAAATAAGACCGCAGACATTTAGCTGGGCCAAATTTATCAGTAAGAAATCTAGCCTCTGGAAAGTACTGTGTACACATTAAAAAATACAGCCACCAATGTTCCCAAGAGGGATTGGTTCTGACCTAATTTTGAAAAAAAAAACCAACAGCCCAAAAAGCATTGTATTGCTAGTATTTCATTAACACGTGATACATTCTGTGGTTTCCCGACTCAGACAGTGGTTTACTCCCAAAATATTAGCACACTCCAGCAGTGGTCTGTTCTGACACTTGGGTATAGTAGGACTAAGCCTGACTAGTCCCTGTTTTATTGGTTGATTTGGACATTTTGTAATTCTGTTTTTTTTGTTTATTTTTTTTTGACTGACTTTGCATGTAAGGAAGTGACTGATGATGTTATTGACACGTTATTGTATTTTTTTTTTTTTTATATTTAATGTATTTTAACTTAGATTTGACTCCACAGACTTTATAAACCGATCTTTCGAAATAGACCCTGTACCTAAACTAAAGTGTCTCTATCCTCTGCTGCTACAATGACATGTCAATAAATCAGCAGTTTCTGAATTGACAACAACCATGTCATGTTCAGTCACCTGAAACACCCTTTTGCTTTGAGGCATGTTTGCGTTGATTTGATGAGATATTATTTATTTGCCTGTTTGTGTTACCAAGCAGAGTAGGTATGCCTGATAAAGTCACTCACTTTAACAGTGCATTTACCCCAATCAGTATCTTTTTTTATGTTTTCCTTTTTTTAAATTAGATTTCTCTTAAAGAGGCTTGTCTAGACTCAAACTAACTTCTGACAGCCTAAATGAGTGTAACCCTGAGGCAATGCGTCAACAATGTCTTGTGCGAAGAGAGAAGTGTGTGTGTGTGTGTGTGTGTGTGCGTGTGAGAGAGAATTTGGCTTCTTCCTATCTAATTGTTTACAGCTTTATACCTAGCATGGATCCAGGTGTAATCCTACAAACTGACTATTCAAGGCTAACAGGGTAGCATTCTTAAGTCCCCCTCAGGCGCTAGCTTGGGAGGTAGCTACCCATACAAATGTCCTGATCCTCTTGCGGTAGGAGCCTGGTAAATCCAGTGACCGGGAGTTGCTGTTTCTCAAAACTCTGGTGGTATTTTAGCCTGCAGGGTCTTCCTGTCAGACAAGGAGCGAGGTTAATGAGGTTACTACTTCCTGGTTGAGTCTTCCTGTTCCTTCCTCTGTTTGGGCTCTGTGGCACGACATGTCTGTGTATATGAAAGGGGGAATGAAAGGGGGAAATGCACTATTAGTCACCTGGTATGTATGTCAACTTTGTGTTGTGTTAGTGTAGACTAAGGCTGCACAATAATGCAACTTTTATGGTCACAATTACCTATTTTTTAGGCCATATAATACCTCTGTACAAAATAAAAATTGAAAGTAATTCTTGTGGAAGATTAACATTTCATATTTTAGTCTTCTTTTATGTCAATGTTTATTCCAGACATGTGCTGTGAACTGAATCCTGTTTTTAAAAGTCCCACATCTCATCACAGTTCCTCCTGAACATTATCTCTTTCAAAGTTGTAGGTTTGTTATGAACATGTATGCATAAATCCATTGGTTTGATGTGATGTAATGCTGAGACAGATCAGCGACTGCATATTTCAACTAACCTAATATAAACTGCTACATTCCTCCTTCAGTACTGTATTATGTCCTTTTTTTCCACTTGCCTCGAAGTCAGCAGCAAAATCTATTGCCTCGTTTCACAAAATATATCACCTCCTGTCATAAGAAATATACTGAGGGCTTTATTTATACAATCTTTTCAGACGCTCAAAAGCCACTGTTGACATGTTAGTTTTATGACTTCAGGGGTATTAAAATCACAGCATTGGAAGTATAAAAGTATATAGTAAGTTTAAGCTTGAGCTGTAACCTAGTTTGACTTGAGCACAGGGATTTTTTTCAAAGAAACACTGTATTTGCCTTTTGTCGAATGATTTATTTTTAACCAGGTTTGTTGTTGCTGTTTTAGGACTTTTGGGTCACAGGTCAAAATGCTTAGTTTAAAAGTAGCAGGGATGATAATGTGATGAGCTGTATCTTTCAATTAATTTCAACACTAGAAATCATTTAGCCTATTGTAACATAGGCTCTAGGTAATTTACTACTTACTTGAAAAAGGAAGTCACCAATTACTATGTTAGGGTTATATAAATGTATGCTGCAAAAGTTAATGTCACTAAATACTGAATGTCATAAAGCTGTCGAGTTACATTGATATGGTTTAGTTTAGATTAGGTATCTTTTCGTCTTCAGTGTGGCCTCCGGTGCCGTATGCATGTGCAATGCTATATGGAGAATTCTATAGTGGCCCATTGTCTGAATATAAGCTGCATGGATGGCCGTGAGCTGAGCTGCAAGTTATTAATTTGGGGTTGAAGGTCGCAGCATGGGTCAGTCGGTCTTATAGTCTCTGTGGGTGGGAATTGTAGTCCATTTAAACTACGTATTGTATACATTGACCCTGGAAATACTATGATTTCTCTCACAAATTGGGTATCTTCAGGGTTACACAATATTTTGACTGAAGATTGTAGTATTTAAATGACTGGGTTTTAGCAGTCACTCTCTGGCCATTTTGTTAGGTTGATCCTATACCTAATAAAGTGGCACCTTGTGTGGTCTTCTGTTGCATTCAGAGATCCGCAGACCTTGATGTAACGGATTACCATCTAAGCTAATGTTGCACTTTCTTTTATCCTAAACCAGTCTCTGACCTCAACAAAGCTATTTCTTTTTCCAGAAATCTACTGATATTCTAGCTTTTTCAAACCATTCTCTGTAAACCTTAAGTGAAAACCCCATCTTCAGACCCACTTCCTTTAGTCAATATAAACCATGTGTATTTAAATGCGTTCACTGCTCCAGTTTTTACCAGGCTGATGTGGTTATGCTCGACAGGGCTGAGTGGCGCTGGCAGTCTGTCACTTATGTTCGCTCGGATGCATTCAGGCGGCAGCGTGCATGAGTGTACAAATGCAGACAGCTGAGATGACTGACAGTAGAGGCAAAGGCAGGTTGGGTTGTGTGTTAGTGTGAGCGTTAGTGCGCGTTAGTGTGAGCGTTAGTGTGCGTTAGTGTACGTTAGTGTGCGTGCGTGTGAGTTAGTGTGCGTTTGTGTGTTGTATGTTTTTTGTGTTGGTGCATAGCTCAGCAGGAGGCAGCGACGGGTCCGGACGGCAGACTCTAGGTATTGTCCTGGATTGCACACATTTATCAGCTCCATAGAAAGGTACAGGGAGAAGGTGTATTTTCCAATATAGAAAGCCAATTGTGTTGAGTGGGCTACATGCTGTATTAAATTGGCTTTTTTATTGCTTGTGGAACAGCTCTAGAACAACTTTAGAGCTCTAAAGGTTGACACTATTTTATTTTAACAGTGGGATTTATTAATTTTTCAAAACACACAAAAAAAAATATTGATCAGATATAATTGAATGGAAGAAGCAATACATAAAACCAGTTACAGCTGAGGTTTAGATGGTCAATTTGCGCAGTAGAAGTTTGATAAGAAATGAATCCGTGTCACATGATCATCTATTTTACTTCCTGTATAAAGCTTAATTGGACTATACCTTCCTTGCTCCAGATTTGGACAGTGACAGGGTACAATAATAAGAAATCCTTAAACAGTATTGGGAACAAGGCAGAACTATTATTTGACTGTAGTAGTAGACTGTAGTTTGCAGGTTAAGTAAATGAAATCACACTTAAACTCGTGTATTACTGTAAAAATGGTTTCATTAGGACTGCATTTGGCCTTGAAAAACGTGCTTATTAAAAATCTAACTAGGCGTTTTAAAGTCTCACAGAGGTACTATATGTTTAGCCAATCAAGCGTTCCTCCCCTGCTTGTGGAAAACTCCTGACCCCATGTTGGGGCTACCCTCTTTCAGCTGTGTTCAAGGGAAGGCCCCATGGATGCACACACACACACGCGCACGCACACATGTGCACGCACACACACTTTTGGGCACATTCCGATGGAGTGAGCTTGTGGTGTAATGAAGCGATTATAGAGGGCCTCACGTCCTCAGCAACCCCAGCAGCACCTCATTCTACCAACTAAAGCCATACTCTATAGGCACTCTGAGCTGAGCTAAGCATCCGGTCTTCAGGGACGTGGAGACCAGGATGTAGTTAGGATTGGAATGTCAACCCAGCCAGCCCAGATGCTTTGTACTTGCACTGGTTCACTGAGTCTGAGGAACCACTCCAGTAGTCTGCTGAATCAAAAACCACTGTAACACATTTCCGAGTGTCAGGTTCACAGATTTCTAATGGATCTTGACGTCTCCAACACATTTCCCTTCCATTTTATGAACCACTAACTTCCTTTGTTGTAGCGAGGAATAATAATGAGAGCATAATGTGACTGTTTGGGATACATTTCAATAGCCTTTTCATTCATTCTGTAAACGTACACATTTCTTTTTAGAGGTTGTGGATATCCTAGCAACTAAGTGCCTTAGGTGGGCATCACTTTGGCCAGATAGTGGCAAGGCTGACACGGAGACACACAAACAACCATTCACTGTCATGTTTGTTCAGTAGGGCCAATTCTCCTTACACACATGCATATCTTTGTACAGTCGGAGAATATTGGAGTACCTGGAGAGAGCCTACAGTGACACAGGGAGGACATGCAGTGTCCTAAACGGGTCACAGTTTGTTTTTTCTCTGGGAATAACTGGTACAACTATCATCTGCCCCATTTCTGAACTCTCATAACCGTGCTCAGTCATATGGGGCCCATGTGTTTCTAAAAAAGCTCTCACTCTCACTACTGGATACAATAACCCCCGCTTTACTAAAATAACATTTCTTTCTCATCGATCCACTCTTTCATCCATCTATCTACCAGAGTCCATCCTCGGAGGGGAAGCATAGATGATTATAATACATTTTAGGCAGTTTTTTGTGAAGCTGATCGCAGTTGGCATGTGGCCCACATCCCTCCGCCGTGACATCCACAGAGTCGGCAGTAACAGCAGATCGGGGATATTTTTAGAACAGCCAGTGTGAATGCTTGCAGAGATGCTTTGGCGTAAATCACGGGGGGGACAGGGGGGTCCGGACCCCCCCTTTCTGACCTAGGTCCCCTCCTATTTTCACTTTTATAGCCCTCATTTTTTCTTTTAAATTAGCCTAATATTAGATATTATTG
>JAVQKC010117706.1:0-14815 GCA_036025475.1 Philypnodon macrostomus
CTACTCAAAGACGCTTTACATATTTGTACATTATTCATTCACTCCAGTCACACCTGGTGACTAGCCATTTTAATAGGCTAGTACTATGATTTGTAGATTATTTGGCGAAACAATTCTAACCAAAGGCCCCTGAAGCTTCACTGTGGGAAGTTAGCAGCAGATCCTTGAAATCCAGTGAATTATAGTGTTCAGTCAGTCATATCACACTCACTGAAAGTACCATGGTAACTAGATAATGAGTGTCATCACCTGTCATAATGTTATTGCTGATTGCATCACATTTCCTTAAGAGTAGCAAGTAAATAATTAGAAATAAGGATGCTAGCACTATACAGTCACACTTTAAACAGCACTTAGCCACGCCATTAAGTTTATTATTATGCAACCCCAGGCAAGCTTTCCAGAGTTGAAAAACAGGGTTATTTTGTTTTATTATTAGATTTTGCATCAGTTTAACAGCAATTTATATAAAATGTGCAATTTATAAGAGCTCAGCAATATAAACTGGGTAATTTGAAGTCAAGCTATAAGTAAGTAAGCTATTTTGTAGTTTCTGTGTTCAGTACAGATACTGATTTGAAAAATGAGGATCTACCATGTCATGAATATGCCCCTATGTATTATGTGCATCTGTGACACTATTGTTATAGGGCTACTATAAAGGCTAAAATGGCTAACAGCGGCTTTATGTGGTCAACAAAGGTAATACAGTTTGAAATCCACACTGCTTTTCACCTGCTTTCAACATTTTAATATTGATACATTTACACATACATTTATAGATTTTAAACAATTTAGCCAAAAAAACACCACTGAATTGTTACATTTGTTGTAGGAAAAATCTTAGCTGAACAAGTTCTTAATGATGATGTTTGGTGAAATGCTCAGCCTGTACTCTTAGTTCACAGATAATGCTATAACCATGGCAACACAGACACCTTGAAGAAGAGCAGGACGACAACACAGACATCAATGTTTGTCTCAATGCCGCTTGTAAGAACTGATTATTGCCATTGGGGTACTGAGTGACTGGAGCCTATACCAGCAACTGAGTCTGTGGCCAGTCAGTTGCATGGTTGACACAGACACTTACAATATTCTCACATTCATTCTCTACTATAGAGGAAATGTAGATGTTTGATTATCATGCATGTCTTTTAGGAGGGCAGAAGAGTACTGGATATTGGCTGTCCCCTCTTGTCAGGAAGAAACCACCAGATGTCTCAACAGGGCCAGAAAAATCACCAAAGACAGCACTCACCCAGGACATGAACTGTTTGCCCCCCTGCCCTCAGGAAAAAGATACAGAAGCCCTAATAGATTTAAAAACAGATTTTAAGTACCAATAATACAAACTGACTGGTCAATCTCTACTTTACACTGATCAGGCAAGACCATTTATAATTTTGTTGCACTTCCATTGCAATTACAATAAAGCTTCTTATTCTTATTTCTTCCAAGGATGAACCTCTTTGCGGAGAGTGCACTAACCACATTGCCACCATGCACTCCTCTTTTCTACAGTTTGCAAATGAACATGCAGAGGACTTCATAGGTTTTACTTTACATGTACCTTCCTGCAATATTACAGATTCTCACATATACATTGAAAGCCCATTGCTGAGCTCAATGTCAGTGCAATGACACACTTGTCAGTAGGGCCAATGCTGTTGAGTTGCAGATCATGGCCTGCAGTAGCAAAACTTTCAAAACATGGAGAAAGTGTCAACCCTTGACTTGCCCTAACCTTGCCATGAGCCATCTGCTGATAAGTGTGCTATGTGACTGAATACTTCAAAGGCATCACAGCTCAACAAGATGCTCCTTTGCTCTCATCCCCCCCTTCCCCCATAAGGACAGTTGGATTGTCTGCAAAAAACTTTCCTTGGCATTTCCTTGGAGCCCCATTGTTAATGGTAATGGCATGACAAGCCTAGAATTAATTAAAGGATTGCGTGGGTTTAGTATCACAGCAAATATATTTATACGTGTTGATTATTAGCAAGTACAGCATCCACAAAGCATTAACAGTATATGCATCTCAAGACATTTCAATTGAAGAGATTTTTTGAAACATATCAGATGTCTCTGATTAAAACCATCAATCAATGATTTTATATTCAATCATTTGCACATTTCAACACACTCTCACACAACTAGTAATTGTGCGAGCATTGTGTGAAGTTCCCTGCTCACTTTGTTGTGCTCACAGACAAATGAATGCAGGGAGTATGATCTTTTCAAAGGTTGCCTATGAAAACCTGATGGATGCACAAATTAACACACAGAGGAGAGAAGTCGTATCCACCACAGCCTCCAATATTATAATTACAGTCTTTTCTTCCCCCTTGACAAACACAAATAAGGGATTTTTCCTTCTATTCATTGCCTCTCACTACACAGCCTGGTGGGCTGGCTTTAATTGCAAGAAAAAGCTTTGAAAACAGTCTCTCATCCTGGTTTAATTGTGCTTGTATGAGAGAGCGTCACATGAAAAGGGCTCTGGTGCTTTGTATTCTGTCTATAGGGATACATATAGGTCGACTGTATACAGAGGTATGTGCTGTATACATAATACAATAGCACACTCTAGTGGACAGTAACACAAAAAGTCATTTCTATATTTCTATAAAATATCTGTATTATATTTTTCTTTACATTATAATTAGTTATACGTCTTTTTATATTATCATTTATATACATGTAGTAATTGGTAGTAATACATTTATAGATTAAAAAAATGTTCTATTATATTGTTTGTATCTCATGTAATTACACATCATTTCTACAATTTTGGTAATTTATACTATTGTTATTAAATGGTATCAATAACTTAACCCACCAATTTTAATTCACTTTTGTATTTAAAAAATACATATGAATCATAACAAAATTTGTGCTAGTTACCAAGATATGTATATACTATCTTATGAACGCTCTTTTACTGTAGCAATAATCATAGTATTCTAATGAATGCATTTACAAATGTGACCCATCGTTCTTACACAAAGTAAAATTGCCTTGTCAACCTGTAGTTTATACGCATTGCCTTTTGGTGACAAGCCCTAAATGACCATGTAATACAATACATTATGGTCTGATGTGTTAAAGGCATGAACAAAGACACAGAATTCTGTTATCCGCTAAACGTGGTCTTTTTATTTAGCTAGTGATTACCTTGAGGAGAAAACTGTCACAGCCTTATAGATTATATCTTGCTATTTTGGGGAAATCCCAGTGAAGTAACGCTTACAAAGGTGTGTGGGGAGTTCACCCAAAAGTGCTGGAGTTGATAAGGACAGACAGTAGATTGAGCCTGAGGTACAGTCAGAAACATCAATGTGAAAACAAAGACACCCACAGGGCCCGGGTCACAGGCCACTGCTAACTCTACCAAAGCAGCAAGTTTCTCCTCAGAATGCACTTCAGAATGACAGAATCACAAGAAAAACAAAAAGATGTGCACTGACCAGCTACGGCCTGCTGCTTAAATGTAATCTTTTTGTACGCAGAAACAGATGCAGAAACCAAAAGAAAAAATGGGTAGAGCATGGGTACATTATGATTGGCATGATTGTGGCTGTTAATTTACCACCTGTCAATCACCCACAGTCTGTCTGTTGATGGCCAGACGGCTGAATACTGATTCAAGTACTAGATTAATTTATACTTCATCTATAATTCTCTGCAGGAGCAGAGCTGATAGAACTCTGCAATACACTCAACTTTGAGGCATTAAAATGAAGTTAGCAAGGTGACATGTTCTGACTACGCTTGTTATTAGTCAATTAGTTTTTCACAAACATAATGAAATAAAAAGTTAAAGTCAAGAATGACAGTAGAGGCGGTTTGGAACGACTCAAAAGTGCTTCAGAGACAGTTCTTAAAGTAGGTTAGGTTCTTTATCGAGTGAGACAAGAACACTAGTCAACAGACACAAATGAGTTCCTCTATTGTCATGTTTTAAGTGTTCAAATACATTGTCTTCTTCAGTGGAAAGATTGCTTGAGCCTCTCCTCCTCATGGTTAGGCAGATTTTGTTTAAGGTCCAACGTCATTAGTGTTGCAGGGAGCTTGCTTGAAGGTTACTGCTTAGTTCTATTGCGTTCCTGGCAAGACACAAGAAAGCACATAGCATTTAATTACCGTTAATTAAAGTTTGGTCCATATGAATCACATTAAATGTATGAAGTTGAAGATGTATGTAAATGTATATACAATGTGTCAATTATGTTACTTGAATTGTTTTAGATAGGATTACAATATTATTAGTTTATCTAACAAGATATCCTAAAAAACACCAAAAGGTGTTGTAGTGCAGGTAGCAGTGCTGGTTTGACATATTTCAAAGTTCAGAAAAGACAGACCAAACAATAGCAAACAATTAACCTTGTCAGGCAGAGGAGGGTGAGGCCTCAGCCAGGCCGATCCTGTCATGTAGGAGGTCAGCGATACAAAAGCTGCATAGAGCTACGCCTGCACTACGCAGATGAAACAGGCTGAATACTGACAGGTTGTTTTCAGAAGCTTGAAAACACTGAGTTGAAATATTTATGAGAAAGTAAAGCCAGCGCATATCAACAAGGTCAGCAGCGAGGACTCAACAGAACATCAATGCACCATCGGTAGGGACCAGAGGAAAATGAGGGAACAGGTCGTGGGGGTTTGTTTGTCCAAGTGTTTGTCTCCCCAGTGAGTGAATATTGTATCATAAGCACAGATCTCACTTTTAGCTGGGCGACATTTTGCAAATCTTCAGTGTACTGACTGCAATCGACACTGGAGCCTGTTTGCAGCACAGGGGCTTATGTTGTTAAAGACTAATAAAGCATGAGGAGCCTGTGGAGGGCACAGTGCCTGGTGTTCAAAGGGAGATCAGAGCCAGCATCTGCCTTTGTCTGGAAACAGGAATGCCTGGAATGTAGCCTATTTCAGGAAACCTCTATGCATCTAAATCCACTCATCACCATCTCGACCGCATAGGAGGGCTGATGAGAAATTAGGGTTTCCCAAACTGCTCAGGAGCAATAGTGATATGTCAATTTGCTGACATGCCTCAGACAAGTTCAGTTTACACCAGATTTAGCCACAGGACACAGACCCCTGACTGAGCAGGTTGGACAAGATCAGCTGACTTGTAGCCTTTTAACACTGACTCAGTGAAAGTTCACCATCTAAAAAGGGTAAAACACTTCTAAATCATGTCATGAATTCAGACAGGCTGCTTACAGGAAGCTACTGTGTACAGTGTGTTTAGCTCACCTTCCTAAGGGCTTCTTCTTCTTCCTGACGTTTCTCATAATGTGCAAAATCATCAAAGATTGAGGTGGTATGCTTGTAAGTGGCGATTATTTTAAGCACTTGTTTAGCCTTCTCCAGAGGCACCTCTTGTGTGTCCCTAGAGTTGGTAACTGGCTTGTTGTCATTGTTCTCTAGTCGGATGTGTCGCAGCTGGTTGTTGGGCACGTCTTTAATGAAAATCCATTTCACCTCAAACTTTCCCTTCCACTTATCCTGAGACCATACACCTGCATAGGCATTGTAGTCCACGGGCGAGCGCATCTCGGCCACGCCACAGAAGTGCCCGCTGCCATTGACACTGAACAGCAGGTAGAGTGGACCCTTGCTGCCCAGTGAGCGGTAGGCACCGTCCAGACGCTTGTTGCCATGTTCTGTACTACACCAGATTGAGTATTTAATCGAGCGGTGGATGTCATCCTCAGAATAGCTCTTGATAATGAAAACACGTCCATTTTTTAAGTTCCAGTCAAAATCTTTGGGATTATAGTTATTGAGCGCCCGTAGTTTCTCCAACACAGGATGCACCTCTCCAGAGCATGGCGAGGCGCTCAGTGGGACACTCCCCCCGAAACCAAAGCCATCGCCCCTGTTCCTGGGAGCCACCCAGCGGTTGGGAGGTGGGCCCAGCTGCTGATGCAGGGGCTGTGGGGGTCCCGGCTGAGAATGGATGTGCAGGTGGCCCGGGGCAAGAGGTGGGGGGTGTTGGGGAGACTGGAGTGACTGCAGCTGGAAAGGCTGGTGCTGTGGTTGGTGTTGAGGCTGATGGGGCAGGGGGCTCTGCAGTAAGGGCTGGGGCTGGAGGAGAGGCGGCTGCACTAGAGTCTGTGGGGCCATCATGGTCTGAGCTAGTGGAGGCTTGTTCAGAGAGCCCTTATCGTCCCATGTCCCAATGTTCATATTGTGCTTTATGGGGGGTGGAGGGATGACAACACCTCCCCCCATCCCCATGTTGGCTTTTGGTTTGATCTTGGGTTGTGGTTTGGCAGGCTTCTTGGCGATAGCGGCCCAGGAGGCAGGTTTGGGTGCTGAAGAGCTGACAGACGGAGGAAGGCTATTGGCTGCCATACTGCTCATGCCCACTGTGCCTGCTAAAGGTGAGCCCACAGTCTTGGTGACTGCGGCCACCATTTCTGTACCCAGTTTTAGCCCCGTCATACCCTGCTCGATGCTGCTAAGCACCGGTACCTTGCTGAGTTGAGTGTCACTTCCAAAACCTCCTTGTCCGTCTGTGATGGCCCGACCAAGTGAACTGTGGGCGTAGCCATAGCTGTTACTGTAGACTGAGCTCTGTGTGGACTGACCCTGAGAGACACTGGTACCCCAGGTGGAAAAGTCTGCATTGCCAGGAAAAAAGTTGAACCCATGTTGACCGAGAAAAGGAGGAGTATTTCCAAGAGCACCAGGTTGGCTAAATACACCATCAGGAATAAAGTGTGGCTCGCCATTGCTCATCTGTCCATAGGTAGTAAGGTATGGCATTGGAGGGTCTCCAGCTGTGGACCAAGCAGCTTCTGCCAGAGAATAAGGGAATCCTATGGATGGAGCATAGTAGCTGGGCATGTATGGATCAGACATTGGTGGATAGCTATTACTCTGTGAAGAAAGTAAAAATAGGTTTATTCGGCCAATGATATGACGTAAACATATCCTATGAAAATAGAATCAGTAGCATCTTACCTGATTTGTCTGGCCGCTTAGGTAAGGTTCAAAGTCATCATCGTTCACACCATCTTTCTGATGCATTGATCCGTTTTGCACTTCGAAGAGAGAAAAACCCTTGTCTTTAATACATTACTTTAGTTCAGGTATGTAGATGAAAAATGTAGCCTAAAACTACACTAACCTGTACAATATATAAAAGACAACCACTTTATAAATAATATACAAGAAAACAAGAAAAATATCTTAACATAAAGTGTTAATGCAAATGAACGCTCACTTACCTTTATTTCCTTGTCCTTTAGGTCTCTGAAAAACAAGCAGTGGAAAAGGGAGAAGACATGCAATTAATATAAACACCAAAAGAACACATAAACAAGCGGCTGCATGCAAAGTGCTTGGTCACAACCAACACCAGACTACAATAATCTCATGCTAAAGCCCGGATGTTAGGTTGTTGCTTCGCGTTATTGACCGGATGTCAAACGCTCTGACATCCCGTAAGCGGTGCCGCATTGGCCACCGGCTAAACCCGGAGTTGTTGACTCTTGGCCTACATTTGTGCTATTGTCATTCACATATCAAAGATATTAATCTGTAGAATATAGCACGACATCCAAGTGTTGTCAGCAAAGTTTCATTATAACGCGCGGCTAATTAGTAGCGCTCGCTGTCAACGCACAAACCTGATCCACTGTGGTGGCAGACATCCTCCAGAAACCAAAATCGAACTGTGTTTGTCAGACTGTCCGCGGCTTCCCCTGCCTCTCTGCACTTTGCTGGCTCGTCCGTGTAGCTGTCCAATCACTCTGATACTGTTACGAGGCGGCGTTTTGCTCTCCTGCGGCGGTCAGACCTGACGACGACGCGTGTCTTGTGCCTAGCTCAAACGGAGACTCGGTGTCGGTGGAGAAGGCGTCAGTTCCCGTGTCTGCTGCGGGCAACAGACGGTCTCTTTCAGTCCGTGTTAAAGTGCCTAGTGCCTAAGTAAAAATATCCCTCACCATACTCCACAATGGCGGATGGGCTTTTTTACTCCCGCTTCCGTTCCGTTCTGCTGCTCCGTGACCTTCCGCCTATGACGCTCTGAAGTCATGTTACGCACCTCCACTGCACATGACTGTCACAAACATAAGTGGGGGTGAAAAAAAACAATGAACATAAGTGGACTATTATTATAATACATACTATCTATATTTAATTAACACGACGCTGGTTATGTTTGTTCAAACAATAGAAATAAATGGCAAACGGGTGACAATAACTATTGGACCATTAAGTTATTGCAAGGTCTATAGAGGACTAAATATCAGGCCTAAGAATTGTTTACATTATGTAATATCTGTACGCTGTGCCATAATATTCCAAAACATAGATTTTTATTATTTAATATCATATATTTTTTAGACAATGTAATGTTTTATTCAATTGGGCTTCTCCACTCGCATATATTTTATTTTTGTCTTAGCCTTTATGATAAATGTGCATCTAGGATTTTGAAGTATTGCATTAAATTTTTTTTGCTATGAAATCGGGGACTTTATTAAAATAGTACAATTGATTGATTTGGCTATTTGTTATGTGCAAAGAACGAGACTGCCTCTGTGAGATCTCGCGAGACTTTCTCTGTGGGTCGCCAGCAGTATGGCAGCCGTAGCGCTGAGGTCCTGCCGCAGAGGACTTTCACAGATTTTAACTAATGGAGGGCTATCTGCTTTCTCTACAGCGCACCTTAAAGGTTTGTCCTGTTGTCTAGAGTGCCTGTGATTCGCCCCACACCCCCTGACCCTCTAACTAGATTATAAAATGCTCAAAGGGGGGTGTGGCTCATGTACTGCGGACTAGTAGATTTAGGGCATGTAAAAACCGTGCTCTCTTTGCGCATGGGACGATTTTTCTGGCCAATCTGTTTTCATTTTAGCTTTACCAATCATAGGGGTAACTTCCAATCATTTTCTATACCGCCCTTTGTATTTAACAAGTAATATGGCGTCTATTTAACTGGCTAGTAAACATGGCCTAGGCCCTAGTAGTTCGTTTGCCAGACCCATGTGTTGTGATTTTCTTTCTGCATCAATTTAGCATACATCCTCAGTCAAAACAAGATACAACCTGTGTTTGCTTGAGCTTTATCTGAGGATACGGTTAAATATTTGTCAGTGTTATGATTCATGTACTGTACATTGCGCTGTGTTGTATAATAACCCCTCTATTCTACGTCACACAGTCGACAGAAGGCACAAGTCCACAGTCCAGTATGCTTCACGACCAGACCTCCCTAAACTGGCCTATAGAAGAGTAAAAGGGAAAACCCCAGGTGTAGTCTTTCTTCCTGGGTATTGCTCTAACATGAATGGCCAGAAGGGGGAGGCACTGGAGGAGTTCTGCAGGTCATTAGGTCACTCATGTCTAAGGTGAGCCAACTAGACTGTAACGAAGTCAGACTCCTCTACCTGATCTTAGCAATTCACAGATTTAGTTTGAATGTTTGATGTTTTCTAGGGTTAGAAAACATAAAACATCGTGAACATAATAATTGTCAATCTCTAGCCTGGCCAACTCTTTTCCTATTATATACAAAGATGTTAGTCTGGTCTCTCATTGACGGCATTCGATTTTTATTGACGTATAATTAAACTGATCAGAAAAACGCTAGACATGGAGCTAAAAGCCACATGTTGGCAAAGTTTTTAGATGACACGGCTAACAAATCACATGCCGCTGCAGCTCGTGTACCGCTTGTGATTGGTCCGTCTGCAAAATCACCAAGAAATGATTCGCTGTGAGCAAAAGACCAGACCCCCACTTTTGGAAAAAAAAAGTAGGCAGGGCTTGTGCACCACACTAGTAAATCCCATCATACATACGTAAGTTACTATGTTTAAGAATTGTGTCTGTGTGTATACATATACACACAGACACACACACGCCAATATACCATTCAGCTCAGAGTATACACAAACTACAGCTATGATATCCATACCCGTGCACTGTTTTCTTTATGCTCCTCTAGGTTTGATTACTCAGGACATGGGGCCTCAGAAGGAGTACTAACAGAAGGCACTATCGGCACATGGAAGAAAGAGGTCCTTTATGTGTTGGATGAGTTGGCAGAGGGTCCTCAAGTAAGGATTGTAGAGTTTTGGGGGTTTGATTTTACTTGCTTTTTGTGTCCAAAAGGTGGCAGTGTACTCCCACTCTGTGTTTGCAAAGCCCCTTGTGTTTGTGCCATGTTTTGTAGCCTCTTTGCTCTTTCTTGCAGATCCTGGTGGGGTCGAGTATAGGAGGGTGGCTCATGTTGCTGGCAGCCATTGCACGTACAGAGAAAATTGCTGCATTAGTGGGCATCTCCACTGCTGCTGACCACATTGTGACATCATTTAATGCTCTTCCTCTTGAGGTGAGGCATAGCACATAATAGCATATAGCATGACATGTGTTGAAAGCATTGGGGGTGTTTGATTTATAAGGTTTATATATAAACAGCAAAGTAAAATAGAAACTACAGGTTTAAAGTGTTTTAAGAAGATTTTTTAAATAAATGTGTATATTTCACTATAGGACAGTATGGGACAATAGGACACACAAAGTATGTGATATCACATGAAGATGTCTGATGTTTGCTTTCTGAATGCACAGGCACGTAAGGAGTTTGAAGAGAAAGGAGAGTGGACAGTGCCCACTAAACATTCAGAAGAGGGTTTTTATAAGTTTAGCATGGACTTTCTCCGCGAGGCAGAAAATCACTGTGTTCTTCAGAGTCCCATCCCCATCCAGTGCCCTGTCCGACTCATCCATGGGCTCAAAGACGAGGACGTCCCCTGGCACATCTCTATGCAGGTGGCAGAGCGCATCCTCAGCCCTGACGTAGATGTCATACTCAGGCGACAAGGCCAGCATCGTATGTCCGAGAAGGACGACATCAAGCTTATGGTCTACACCATTGATGATCTCATAGACAAGCTGACCACTATGGTCTAAGGGAGTGATCCTGTGGCTGCTGAGTAAGAAGGACTGTGATTACGTGAAGGCAGCCCTCGAGAGATTTACCAAATCGCACCTTCCTCTGCCAAATATGACCTCTGAGCTTCTGTTTTTACAGCTGTCATTTTATCACACTGTTACAGTGAGACAATACTCTGAAAGGGACCCCAGCCCGCTGATCCCTGATACTGTCATGTTGCATAGGTGTGTATTTCAAGACATCACACTAGTGTTATGTTTGTAGGCGTTTATTAGATCTGTTCTTTTTGTCTGACGGCTTTTGGTTCTGTTTTAATTAGATACATAGTTTTCTGTGCCTTTTTTAATCTGTGTATCTGTTTTGGGCCAATAAAAGCTCTGCACACCGCAGTGCAATTCGCTTCATATTTCATTATTATTATGGTATTGCTTTTAACAGAGGCTATTATACAGATTGCAGAAATTAATTTCACAAAAACCCTAAATAAGACCCAAGATGCAATATAAAAATGATTTAGAATTACAGTACTTTCTTCCTACATGGATACAATGCATTGCAGAATTGTCTCCAGACCTGTGGTGTATTTGTTTGCAGAACACTTAGCTCTATTACACCTGTTGGCCTCTAGCCACACAGACGCCCACTGTATGAAACCACTGGCCTGTAGATGATTAACAAGTAACTGACCACAGTCCGACTCTGCTCAATGAGTTGGAAGCGACCAGTTACTCTGTCAGGTCTGCTTCACTGCATCTGTGACCTTTAACTCATGTATAAGCTTTGGGTCACCACTAAGATCAAATATGTTTTATGGGCCACCATTGTCTCTAATGCACACAGGCTATGGGACAAAAGGTCAGTCATATATAATGGTTAACAATGCTTTGGTGTTGGCCAACCAGTGAACCTGAAAGACTAGCAACTGAACATACAATACAGAACAACCGCAACTTTGCAAACATTCTCTTTAATTAGTCTAAAGTTTGAAATGTGATGCGAATGAGTATAGACAAAGAACAGTAACTCCAGACTCACTTTCACTAGGCCTCGGGGCTCCCACCAAGGAAATCATGTTCAATCCATATAATGATATTTAGTTTTATTCATTGGTAACATTTTACACGTTAGAAACGTCAGATGAGATGGTATTATGTTCCCTGCAGGGTTGCTGCTGTCATGAATCGTGCCAATTGCTGAGTTTACAGCAGCCAATATTAGGCCAATCCGGATGCGTTGTCACGTCCCCTTCAGCGTTGGTCCTCTCTAGGGACCCCTTCCGGACTATTGGCATATAAAACGAGAGACTCGCCCCTCCCGGACTCAGTGAGATCAGCGTGGCCCGACGCGCATATGCTGCGCTTCATGGATGCTTCGGCAGTTGAGCATCCTTCAACCCTGCACCGCTCGGAGGATAGTAAGCAGTGACGGGACGTGTACCTTTTTTGGCCGTAAGTACGATGTACGTCTCTTTTCAGTAAACGTGTGTTTGCATGCAAGCTTGACTTTATGTTAGTGAAAGTGACGCAGTGTCGCAGCTAGGATGCGAGCTTTTTACGCAACTGTCATTGATCGTTTTAACATTGACATGTTTTGCATGCTGCCAAATGACACGCAGATGATTGTGACCCTGCGTTAAAATAGACACCTTTTAACATTTAGTTAGACGCACAGGACATTAGCACCCCTGGAGAAAGTCAGGACAGTATCCAACAGTTCATATAAAGCTGAACATGCCTTTTGCGCCTAATGTAATCAGTGCTTAGGCTAAATATAGCCTGGATCATTTGTCCACTCTTTTGTAATATGAAACTTTTAATAAATAGGGTTAGAGTTACAATGGCACTATTATATTATTTAATTCACGTCACGACTTTCTACTGGAGGTCATCATATTAGCCTCAGCTCCTCTGCTGCACACTGGGTCCTTGGTTACCATAGTAAAAAGAGGCGTGTTTTTGTGCGGGGCAGCTTCCAAGGACCACACCCTTCTCTGCAGATGGTCCAGGTTGGTGTGGGACACTGACCCAGCAAAGAAACAACAGAAATATATAATAAAATGTGTGTTCAACTCTAGTCCCTTTGTTTCCTTTCAGGTCTGCTATACACTGTAACAGGTTGACCCGTCATGGCGAACAGAGGGCCCAGTTATGGCCTTAGTCGAGAGGTGCAGGAGAAGATTGACCAGAAGTACGATGCTGACCTGGAGCAGAAGCTGGTGGACTGGATCGTGGCCCAGTGTGGAGGGAACATGGACAAGCCTCAGCCGGGCAAGCAGAACTTCCAAAATTGGCTGATGGATGGAACAGTGAGTGGCTCCAGCGCTGGCACTAAAATAGACACCACTCTTCAATTATTAAAACAATAGATTTCTCTATCAATAGATTTGTCATATTTATAGAGATGGATGTGAACACTGCAATATGAAGCAAAGTATTGTACTGTTGTGCATTAAGTTACTATATGGGCTAATTTGATGATCCAGCTGCACAAACTCAGACTGCAATATTGAATTTTCTGTGAATTGTTTTTACATCTTTTGTAAATTTTATATATATATATATATAATTTTTTTTTACAAATATTATAATATTAGGTTTATTGAAAAGTTTAAATTAAATAGATTATTTATTTTTTATTTGTAATATGTGAGCTATTGTAATACAGCATCTAATTAGAATAAATTAATAAATGATTAAATAAATAAATGCCTTTCTTTTAAAAATGCAATGCTCCATTTTGCTTTGGTCAGTGCATCAGCCTAATGAAATCAAACCTCTGTAATTTGCTGCTTGTGCCAGATCCTTTGCCGACTCATCAACAGCCTTTATCCAAGAGGGAAGGAGCCCATCAAAAAGATCCCGGAGACACAGATGGCCTTCAAACAAATGGAGAAAATATCCCAGTTTCTACAGGCGTCCGAAGCTTACGGCGTTACCACTACGGACATTTTTCAAACTGTGGATCTGTGGGAAGGTGATGTTAATTTATTTGTATATCATTCAAAGTTATAGCCAGGATGTTTCCTAAAAGCTTGTCAAAGCTAAAATACTTGAACAATAGTAGTAGAGTGTCTTTAATCCCTTCTATTGCTTTACAGCAACATCAAATCAGTAAAATCATATATCATATCATACTTTACATCATAGAACAGGGTCAGAAAGTAAATTTGACCAACTATTTCCTGTTTAAAGAATCCTCCAGACTACAGCTTTAAAACTCTGAGATACTGAGCGTGACTTGTGTATTATATGTGTATTTTAGGAAAGGATTTGGCTGCAGTGCAGAGGACTCTAATGGCTCTTGGGAGTTTGGCTGTGACCAAAGATGATGGTCACTACAAAGGAGACCATGAATGGTTTCACAAGTAAAAAACATTCACTCTGTTGAACTGTGCTGTATAGTTCAATATATATTTTTTTATCCTCTAACTTCTACTTTCTTTGTGTAGGAAATCCCAAGGCTATCGACGAGAGTTTACAGACGAGCAGCTGCGTCAAGGTCAGAGTTTGATTGGTCTGCAAATGGGCAGCAATCGTGGTGCTTCTCAGTCTGGTATGACTGGCTATGGTATGCACCGGCAGATCATGTAGACACCACTGACTACCTATCCTTATCTAACTACGTCTCTGCTTCTAGCTGTTGTTTTAATACTAATACCACAAGTGTTGTAGCCCCAAAGCCTTCCTTTTCTTGCTATGCTAACCTCAACCTCCCTGGAATTGCTGCTTTTTAAAGTAAATAGTCCCAAAATGATGTCAACTAAATCACTTTTTGTAGCATGCCCCACGAATGAAGAGTAGGCTTTTACTGATGGTTTTGTGGCTTTTATTTGCTAAACCGTGCCGTACAACCAATTGACAACCACCACCACCGTAAGAGCTGAAATAGCAA
>JAVQKC010117730.1:0-18027 GCA_036025475.1 Philypnodon macrostomus
TGATTCTCCACAGTGTACCCAACATAAAATATTATTATGACCCCGCCCTACAACAAACAGGAAGTCGGACATTTTGAATTGAATTTGGGAGGTCAGGTATATTTGACAGCCTCTAACGTGCACATACTTTACTCGATTAGGCTCAAACCTGAAATACCTAAATACCCCCCGGCCCTGAACACATCTGACTAATATGATGGCAGTTACCTCTATAGGACCCCCTATAGACTGAAAGAAGAATGTAGTTTTAGGGAATTCACAAACATCCAGGGGCAGACGTATGGGGCAGACGTATGGGGCAGACGTATGGAGCAGACGTATGGGGCCGTTTCGCCGATATACACTAGCACTACCTAGTTTTGAATGTTTTTTCCACACCACAGTTTCTCTAAATGGTTAGTTGTTGGCGTATTTTTCACATTGTTCTAAGTGGGTCAGAAAGTACTTTTTTTTGGTACTGCAACCTATTTTCAGATTGGTTGCATATCTATCCAATTACCCCTCTGGCGATTAAAGTTAAACAAACACGGATCCATTTAATTATTCTTTTTCTTCTTTGTACAGAAATAATAATAAAAAAATGAAATGGGCCAGCCTTGATAATCTGGGAATTTTCAGACTTATTTGTTGCTTAAATCTATGATCTGACCTTCAAATCAACCATAGTCAATACATTTTTTCCAACTCTTATCTTATAGACTTCTCTATATCTTACACAATGTATTTTTTAACAACCCATGGTCATTTTCAAAATCTCAGTGATGCTATAATTGGTCTTTTCCTTGACATTTAGTTGTTCTTACACATTTAACATTGTTTTATACAATAGTGGTACCTGTCGACTGCTGGATGAAACAGCGGTCTGTTGTCCTGCGGCGAGAGGTAACTATATGATGCGGATCCACCTACGACTCTGATCTTGAACAAGACCCCAGCATTCTGGAAAGAGAATAGAGAAATATGCTTTATTATGAACCTTGCAGGCTTACATAGAAAAGTTCAATTTAAAGCTTCCATACACCTCAGGGGCAAGAGTTTGTACATGGCAATACAGTTCGTACAAATAACTGCTTGTAAAGATTAGTAGAAATGTGAAGGACCAACTGGTAACCTTACATAGCTTAAAAAGCCAGTACTCAAATCATACTATGTAGAGTGCTATTAATTCAGTATATTATGGGAATCTTTTTTTCCCCAATATTGACAAAAAGGTGGATGTCATGATCAGTTGTTTCCCGTTTTATTTTGTTATGTTCTGTGACTACTTGTGTTTCTGTCTCTCTCCTCTATGTCCCTCCTGTGTGTCCCTCCTGTGTGTCCCTCCTGTGTCTCCCTCCTGTGTGTTCCTCCTGTGTCTCCCTCCTGTGTCTCCCTCCTGTGTGTCCCTCCTGTGTGTCCCTCCTGTGTGTCCCTCCTGTGTCTCCCTCCTGTGTCTCCCTCCTGTTTGATTGCCTGCCACGCCCCAATGAGTTTCACCTGTGTCTCGTTGGTGCATCGTGTGTGTGATTGTGTCTGTGTCATGTGTATGTTCCTGTTCCTTTTGTTGCCATATTTGGACTTGCATTTTGGTTCTTTTTCCCCTTGCTAATCCCCACCCAGTGACAGTGGAGGTGATACATATTATGGCCGCTTTCTTTGTGATAGTTACTTGATCAGAATCAGGGTTATCAGATGTAACCACAGTAATGATCTACTCCTATTCCAGCTATCTGCTTTTCTAACATCAACTAATTTCATGTCCTGTTTCACTACATACAGTACAAAGAAGTACATAGAAGTACATAGAAGTACATACTGAAGTTCTTGTCTGGTAGCTCTAACCTCAGCATCCTTTTGTCCAATATATTCACTATCTATCCTTTGTACATGTCCACACCATCTCAATCTGACCTCTGTGACTTGCTGACTCTGGCCCCAGCTAGTTTTCTGTCATTTCCTCAGTATCTGTGCTGTTTCATTTATGAACATAACTATATATCAGTGTGAGCTAAATAAATCGAAAATTATCACAGACATGGTTTGACAAATCAAGGTACACCACATATTAATTTAATTGCAACCTTGTTTGGCATCAGTAGTCCATGTGTTAATGAGTTGGAGCCAAATATACAAAGTGGTAGCTTCTAATTAAAACCATGGCAGTCTACCAGCAGAACCACAATGATCATGATGGAATGTATTAACCCTGAAAAAGTAAAAGTAACTCAAAACTTTGATTTTGTTGTGCTTAACATATTCTCAACTTATGCAGCTATACAAGTGGGGGATAATAATGAATACACTTTATGTTTTCAAGCCCAGTCTCCTTACACACAGCCAGACAGAATTTATTTATGTGGAAAATATAATTTCCTGCTATTGTTGACGAACTGAGAGCAATCAATCCACTAATATTTTTATTCAAAGTGGAACAAAAATAACAACAACAGAAAATAAAGTCAATTTAGAGACTCAAGTCTAGCAGACATTAAATTGCCTTATATGTTTGAAAGAATAGCAGCAGACTCATAGACTATATTCAGACAACTGGACTGAGTTTAACTGTCTGGTTATTTATTAATAAATTGATTCAACATTACCATGCCAAAAGCAAAGACTAGAGGCTACATATACTATATACAATATTGACTACCAACAATTTAATGACAAAATGGCTTTAACTACATACAATTTAATTTCTAAATTAGGCTATATAGTATTTTGTACATATCCATACAAAAATCTCTCTCTGTAGATTTGTATTCTAAAATGGATTTAGGGCAGGTTTTGTGTAAAATGTTTAAATGACTTAATGATTGACTATAAATTCTGTAGTTTACCTTAAAAACCACAGGATGGCGCCACAGGATTTCACATTGGCCAACAAAGACCGCTTTTAAAGACGTTTGAAATTCTATAGTCAAGTGACCAGTTAATAATTCTATTGTTGTATTGTTATAAGTTGAATCTAAGTTATTTGTTTGTCTTTCTTTAAGACTTAGGGACATCTCAAATAGTGGTTTTGACAGTTGTGTGTCTTGTTGTGTCCATGGCAACTCAATGAGCAGCAGTGAGACTGTACATAGAAGGTTGTAGAATAACATTACTTGATTACAACGAGGTTAGGCAGCCCAAATGGAAAAAAACATTGTGGACTAATTTTCTGCATTGGTCTTTGAAGAAGTTTTAAACACAGACTAAATATTTAATTCAACCTCATAACACAACCCGATTCGAACTGACCCATTTCTTTGCATGAGATTAATCTTTACAACTCTCTCGGCCACACTGATACAAAGTGCGTAAAGTTCCGCGTGTCCAGGGAGCAAGATAAAGTGGGTGACATTTGGTGGGCTCCAGAGGGTCCCCGTGTTACCTGAGCCTGAGATCCGTTCAGCATCAGGTAATAGAGCTTGCTCAGGATGCTCTGCTGCAGCTGCTCCCAAGAGATGCCCCTGTCCTCCCGCATGAGAAATGGAGGGCCAAACCTGGGGGTAAGGGGAAGAAACGGTATTATACATTTTTTTAATATAACTTGTTCAGACCAAGAACATTTAAATACAAAAATACTTATAAAATAACTGAAAGCAAAGTGGAGATCTTGTGGGATCTTCTAGCTCAGAGGAAAATGCTTGGCCCACAAAATATTAGAGGATCAACTAACTCATAAATTGTTCATCGTAGTATCTTCAACACATCAAAACAAAATCTGATAGGCACTTTTTTTGGTTTTTAAGCAAGATAAATTAATTTCTGGTGAATTATCTTCCTTGGCAGAGATCATTGAGAGATCAAGTACTATCAAAAACCCATGTACCGGTAGGTGCTGAAATAGAAGGTATTATTTAGATATGAAACATCTACTCTGATTGTAATTAACCGATTGTTGAAATAATAGTAATTGATCATTGTTAACTGGAGTATACAGACTCTAAAACATGTTGCATAGGTTTAACATAAATGTCTGAAATGCTGACCATGCACACATCATACTGTAAATCTAGCATGTAATGTTTGTTGTGCTAAGTGTGGGGGTAATGTAGGTATTCAAAGCCATCCTTTGGTTGCTGTGGGTCAGAGAGGGCCACCTGCCGAAATACTCAGATGTTTATTGCAGTCCTGAGGCATGAAGCCAGATGACTCGTAAATGTCAAACTGTGACATTCTCAGGCATTTCACAGCCACACTTTCACTATCGTCTAGTCTTAACCACTACATGAATTTATCAACCAGCATACTTATGAATCACTTTTATTCGTCAGATGCGTATTTAACGGTTTTATATGGCTATTATATGTCTCTGTGTGTGTGTGTGCAAATTTCAAAATGTCAAAAATGAAATATACAAAAAGGCAGGTTTATTTGTTTGGATATCAATTTGAACATTTCTCCAAATAGTTTCTGATTTCATAGCATCAATACAAACTGCATGTACTCTCTAAATGAAGTGTTTCATTGTTGACTATTATGAAAAGCACTTGGCTTTGTACTGTGCCTCAAGCCGTATTTCCACAAACATTACTCTTGTTTGAATGTATGCAAATGTATGATAAATTCAAGCTCATCTGTTTCTACACACTCAGCTCTTTCTGCTAAATCGGGATAAAGCCTTCAAAAACTGTCCAAGTCGAATGAATGTGTGCCAGAAATGTAGAGGTCAAAGACAGGCAGAAGTCAGAGAAAGTGTGGTGAGATTCACCTGACAGCCTGTTGGCCCGATCCAGCCGTGTTGCAGATTAGGAGCAGGACTTTGCTGGATGAAGGCTGGTTTAGGTATTCAGACGACACCGCTCCAGATGAGGGCAATCTCTGTCCATCAGACCCAGATGAGGTGTAGGAGGATGAGGGGAGGCTGTGGTGATACCCTAAAGAATGACATGTATGATTCTGACTGTTGAGAATGCAATTTATTATAAAGATGTCAACATACATCACACACACTAGTCACAAAAAGTTAGGGATATTTGACATTCAATGAAATTGCTGAATGTTCCAAAAATGCAGTATAACATAAATTACCTGGTTTTACTTAAATATTCTTCATTCATGATTTACTGTGACACTGTGGCATGGAACTCAAATGTCCTTTTTGTGAGCACGTGTGAATATTTTGTCAAAATCAAATGAAATTGTGAGTAAAGAGACGAGGAAAAAACGTGTTCATAGAGAAAGATTCTGTCATTTTGAACGAGCCAAAAATGTAAACTTCAACAACAAATAGTCCGAGCTAGGAAGAAATAATACATTTTAGCAGAAAAGTGAGGAAACGATATGCTCACCAATGTGTGACAGAGGTCTGCTCTCTAAATACTGTGATCTATGTTGTGTAGTATTTTGAATGCATGACTGCTCATAAGGAAGGCTTGATGTACGTTTTGAAAGTTTTTTTTTTACTATTAATTTTATGGTTATAAAATTGGCGAAACAACGATATTATGGAATCCTGTCGGTCCGCAGATTGTACGTGTGAACGCGATACCTCAAAAACAAATTGCCAGATCAGTTTCAACTTTTATATCACAAAGACGCCAAACTGTATCGATTTGGGCCCGATGAATCCCCACAGCAAGGTGTATATCGGCGAAACGCCCCCACACGTCTGCCACAACTGCTGATTTCTAAGGGATTTATATTGTTAACGAGCAATCAAGAGGCCCCGCCTCCAAACCATGGCAAACATGGGAGGAGTCTATTTGTCTTTTTTGATGTTTGTGAAGGATATCAGCCAAAGACTTGAAATCACACATGTATGGGGCCGTTTCGCCGATATACACCTTGCTGTGGGGACGACAGCACAGGCCTAGTTATAATTTTAAATGATTTATTCTATAGATTTAATAATATGAAAGGAGAAGTAACTGTAAAATGCAGTTAGCAGCAATTAATATCTAGAGCAGTGGATCTCAAACTTTTTTTCAGGGAACCCATATTTTGTTTGCCCATTATAATCACGGCTCAAATTTTTAGTTTGGTTCAGCACTATTTGGTAATTTTTTGTATTACGTTAGCTGTTTTTTATGTTTCTTACTTAATGGCATGTTTTCATTTTCTTTTATTGTCTGTTTGATTATGCTTATTGATCGAAATGTTTTTCTTGAACTGAAATTTATTTGGGTCCCGACCCAGTGTTTGAGAATCACTGATCTAGAGGACTGGATCAGAGTGGAGTGGCAGTTTATTTAGGTGCTGCTTTATATGGCTTACATATATCCATTCACAAGGCCTCATAACCTAAAAACGTAATATGGGCATGTGAAGAATGGTTATTTCACATGTCTGGCTCTTATTGACACCTCTTCCTTGACCAGCTCCGAGTTGGACAGAGGATCTACTGGGAGGCTGAGGTGTTGCATACGACCTACAGATTCTATCAAAAACATGAGAAACTTTTCATTCATGTGAGCTGCGTGCGCCTTTAAGAATAATAGGGTTTTTGTCCAAACGTATAGAAGCGTTAATTAAAAAGGGTCCTTTATAACCTCCTCCTGTTTGTTTCATCAGTACAAGCCACTTTCTGTGCAACATCAGCTCCAAAATCAGCTCTTGTATTGGGTTCAGTACCAACATTGTTCAGAATATAAAGAGACAGTAATAGGAACAATGATAAAACAAAAAGAAATCTGTAGAAATAAATGTGTGTGTGTGTGTACAATGGAATTACATACACAGAATATTGACGTTTGTATTGTCTACATAAGGTTTGTATTGCCGACATGACTATACCAGGAAAACTAGAAGCATTTGGACAGTGCAAACATTCACCAAGGGGTTTCTCCATACCTCAAAATGATAAAGATTGAATAGTGCATGAACTGGCAACCGTAAAGTTCAGAGGCAAATGTGAAATCTGTGAAGTACACAAAAATCCACTACAGCCTTGAAGAATGAATTTACTGCGCCCACTGGAGTTATAATTTGGGCCTGTCTCAAAACTATCCGATAAGAATCCTGGATCCAAACAAAAACTAAACTAAATAAGTAATTTCATCCTTGACCCACTACTGAGGAAAATCTAGCATTTTGAATGAATCTGAACTATATACTACTCAGTACTTCAAAAGGTTTAAAACTGTACTGCAAGCATCTTTTCACATTGTAGTTTGAAAAATGAAAAGAAAAAAAAGTTCAGTTTCTATTTGGTGATTATTAATGCATAAAATAGCGAGCTATGTGCAAGAGTGAATGGGCATGTAGGCTGCTGGCTGCATACTGATCAGGACTGGCAAATCCTCAGTGGCTCCAGATCAAATAAGTGACCCCTGTCAGTGCCAAGCCGCCACCTGACTAAAAATACCCACGAGGCTGTGCTCTTTTGAAAATATGGAGTCTAAGCAGAAAATAGTGGGGAAAAGAACAAAAGTCCCAGACAAGGACCAAGCACCTGAGATTTGTGCCCACAGAGCAGTGACAGATTAGGTAAACCACTGGAGGGGAGGCACACACCTGATGCTAGCTTTTTCTGCACAAGAAATAACAGTAGGAGCCCAACGGTCTTTTTTTACTACACTCTCATTCAAAGGAAAATTAGTATCATCGGCATCAGTCCAGTAATTATTTATTTCAATAATGGATCCTACTTTTTAAAAATGTCTTGGTTGAGATGAGAAAATTGTTTTTTACTTGTTAAGCAAAGTATTGTTTGGTCATCCGATACAATGGCAAGCAGAAGCATCTTCAAGCCCCAACACACCCATGAGCTTGAAATGATAAGAAATGGGATCTCTTAGTTCAGGGGTAAATGCTCTATTCATGGATTCCTTAAATCACACAATAATACATGGAAACTACTACTGTATGGATGGATTATGTATTTCTGGCCAATTCTAGGTACAGATGATGTCCCAAATCATCTACATTCATATTTTTTGTTGGATTATTACTGACATTACATTTGTAGAAATATTATAAAAATGTAATAATGGCTTAAACTTATATAGCACCTTTAAAGATAACCAAAGCTCATTATTCATTCACTCCACAGCCACACATTGGTGGTGGTATACTACTACCATAGCCACAGCTGCCCTTGGGCACACTGACAACCATTAGTTATCTTGCTAACAGGCTAACAAATCAATGCTGGTGAAAATGTGGCCCAATAATGTGTGTGTAGTCTAATTTTAAACAGAATAAAACATTGTTCATTATAGCATTGCTCAAAGATCAACATGTAATATCTCTTGTAGTACCTCTCAAATCCTCATTACTGTATGCTAATTCAACAGGCAAACACAACTGTGTACGAAACATAATTGTACTTGACAGACAGTTAACTTTAAGTTTGTGGCTCATCAGTTTTATAAACAAATGACTGTTTACTATTCATGGCCTCTTATCAATCCTGCTTTGCACATAGATCATGGTAAACAGATGTGACAGTGTGAGGGAGGTTCATTAGTATAGTTCTTGTATATGTGTATGTGCTCGATCACACACAGCACAAATGTAAGCTTTAACTTTTAGGAACATCTCCACAAACTCATGCACAACAATACAGTATTTTTTATTTGGCAAAGGTCACTACACCATAATAGTTTATCAGTACTAAAGTTAGCTAATATCTGGCACATGGCTGTCCTAAAGCCTTGGCATATTGACTAACATTATCATTAACATTAGCAGTGCACAAGCTCAAATAAACTAGAAGCACTCAGAGTGTGCCGCTATATAAAGTTCTTTTCCAAACATCGAATAGCTTAAGTTTGTATGTTTGACACTGCCTCATAGGGGTACAGAATTCATTATTTTTAAAAGATTCTGTATTCAAGTGGCTTTCCCCTCTTTTACTGATCTTCACTAACAAAAATCGAAACTAATTTTGCCAAGGGAATTAAAACAGCATTCAAGTAACATTCCAGTTAATTTAACTATAGACCTGCATATATTTCTTTAAGGTATTATTCTTCATACCCATTGTGACTGTAATCAGTAAGGGTATTGCAAATGGTGCATTTTTGGCCAGTGATTTAATGCTTTCAAAACATCCTTAAGCATTTTTCAAATCTATTAAAAACAGGTTATGCTGAAAATACTACTGTTCCCCATCCATCATCTGCTTGCTGCTGGTGACGTGTGGTGTGTAAATTCACCCGGTGTGCTATAAAACCTGACATAAATCCCCCAGAATGAAGTTATGATATCCTCGAATCTGGCACACTATAATCCCTATGAATTATTCTGAAGAGTGGGCTATTAATCATTTCTATCAGATCGCTCACATAAAGCTAGTCACTTTTGTCATATAGCGCTTAAGTATGATTCATTGGATTTCTATGTAAACTCTGTAGCTCTCTTCTTTTCTGTGCGTGTGCTGAGATTTTTCCCAGCAGGCTTTGTGGTAATGAGACTCACCAGTATAATTCTAATAGATTCATTACCTACTTGACTAACAGTGAGGATGCAAGGCTCATGATGCTGTGTACAGTACTGTGCAAATGTTTCAGGCAGAAGATAAAAATGCAGTTAGTTAAAAATGATTAACTTTAGTGTGTTGTATCACAGAATGTATAGTGAAGTATATAATTCTTTGTGTATACTTAAATTACCATCTGGATTAAGAATTTTACAGCATTTTACCATTTCTGTCTAGGATTAGGATAAAGAAACAGAAAGATGTGAGCAGCTTACAGCCACTATTTTAAATGGTGCAAATCTTTCAGTGACGGGATGTAACAAGAGTAAACTGGCAGAACCCACAGTAGCACAGGGAAAACATGCAGACTTTCGCCACTCAAAGTCCACAACCTCTAACTTAACTTTAAACGTGTAGTCCGTAAGTTTCCTAATATAAGTAAATGTAAAATATATATATTAAAAATGCTTAAAACACAGAAAGATGTGAGCAGCTTACAGCCACTGATGAAATTGTGAACAGATGGTCACTTTTCATTTAGTAACCCGATGAAAATAAACTGTATGTTTTTAAAATCTATTTACATCTCTTCAAACCTGCCTAAAACCCATAGTAGTAAAGGAATTAAATCTACATCATATTTTCCACACACAGCTAATGACTGAAGTGTGTGAAGTTATTTAAACAGTTGCAAGTGTCTACAAGAGCCTTGTGTTGAGAAAGTGACAAGGCTTCATTATTCATGAGCCTCTTTGTGCACAAATATGAATTATTAATGTTATTTTACTTGAGGGGCAGAGGAAGCCCTTCAATATCAGCTTCGTTAACAGGTTGCTTTGGGACAAAAGATGACCATAGCTTTACCAGGCCTTACAATATCGCCAAATTAGAGTCTGTGAGGCGGGAATTTTTAGTCAGCTCCAATGTTATTTTTGCCACATTGCAGTATTGTGGTCTAATTACTGTTGTGAGACTTTACAAACGAGCTGCTGTGAATTCAGGGATTAAGATTATGAACTTAATTAAATGATTAAATGATGATGACGCCCCAAGATATATTCACTAACATGCTACATGCTGTAAGTTACATTAACGTTAATATTTGAAACTGGTCCTATATTACAAGGGCATGTTTGCGCCTCTCAAAGTCCAGCTATTCTTTTTTTGAGTTATCTTCTAAAATTAAACATCAGTGTCATCACAAAAGTGTGTGCTGTGAGTTAGATTTGGATCATTTTAAGTGCTAATCGTCTGTGAAGGATACCTGAGACTGATGTAGATCCACCGCGATTATGAACGGGAGGAGCCTGGAAAGCATAGACCACATCACTATCAGCTAAAGCCGTCAGGTCATCGTCATCTGAGAAGGAGCGCTGGAATCCAGTGGAGTACAGCTCGGAAAGAATCACCTGCAATTAAAACAGTAAATATATAATATATGGCTATAGTGTATAAAATAAAACCTTACAGACACTCAAGTGAAGCGCTAACAAAAGACCATCAGAAGAAATCATTAAAACTAAATATGCCCAGACAGTCTATGAACAAGAGAACAACAGTGTAATCTTATAACAGGGCTGATATTAATCTTTAATCTTCACATCTTTAGCCAGAAACGTCATTACTACCCATTTCTTGGAATATTAAAAATACTGTTCATTTGTTTATACTGGTGATGGTGAACTCACTACAAACAATGTAGTTGTTCTTTGAAGCCTACTTCTGCCTGTCATGGCAAGAAATCTTCAAAGGCCACTATTTCAAGAAATGTCAAAACAAAAAACTACTGCCACACAAAATCTGAAAATATACACTCACTGCTCACTTCACTAGGCACATCAATTCAACTGCTAGTTAACACAAGCTAATTAGCCGATCACAATGCAGCAAACATTTAGTCACATAGACATGTTCATGACAAACCTGCTGAAGATCAAATCAAGTATCAGAATGGGGAAGAAAGGGGATTTGGTTAAATGTTACATGAATATTTCAGATCATATTTTTTCTTTGCACATGTATGGGGGATAAAACACAATGCTGATGCTGCAGAAGACCATCTCTGAGCACACAACATGCCAACTACAGCAACAGAAGACTATAGTGGGGCCACTTTATTAGGTACAGGGTCTACATAAAGAAAGATTATCATGAAAGGTGCAGAAATCTCCTTTTGCTCTTCAGCTCAGACACAGTGTCCAGTGCCTCTCCTGACCTATAGCACTGAAGGAGGCTATACACACACACCTGGACCTTTACCATTTCTCCTGCTGCTGACATTTCAGCAAGGGCACTCACTGCATTCAGGTGTTTTTACATTTCCACAGTGTCTTGACCATGTGTGATATAACCAAGGCTCAATATAATAGCAAAAATTTTTACAAAGTCAATCAAACATATTTTACTGTGACTATCTGTGACGATTTTGTGTGGTTTGTGATTATTCTCATTAGCCTATCTCAACAACTATGGGCCTTAGGTGCAGCACACCTTGGACAATGGCCAAGGAGCTGCAGGCCAGTTAACATGAACAACTATTTAAATCATGCAAATCTTTAAGTGCTATGATTTAACAAGAGTAACCAGGGAGAAGCCACAGTAGCACAGGGAAAACATGCAGACTATCTCTACTTAAATATACAACCTCTCAATAAGTTTAAGAACTAAGCATCTTTTTTTACCTGATCTGGTGAGATATTCCCCTCCTCCGCCACCATGCTTCTCAAACGGGACAGTGACCCAAACAGAGGCACGGCCAGACCCACCCTCACATAGCGCTGGCCCTTTGTGGTAAAAACCAGGGTGACACACAGCGGCCTGTAAAGGACAAAAACATGGTTGAGAGGTGATTTAAAGTTAACAATGCGGAAGTGGAGGACTATTTGCTCATTCATCGGGCTCGCCACATCTCTATCTCTCATTCTTTGGAGTCTACAGACGCAGTTGCTCATATAGTATTCTTTGTGAATCCCGGTCTCTCAGGGGGAAGTCTGAGTCATACTCGGACAGACTGTTCATCATAGCCTTCAGTGCACGCCTCAGGTCATATAACTCTTTTAACATTGGCATGTATAATGTGGATGTAGAGCTTTTTGTTTACAATCACTGGCCACTTTATGCTGCATGATATGAGAAAATGTTTATATTCGATAATAATGTAATAATATGGTGATGCAATCAAAATAGTTCCTTTATTTACTAGTTAAAATAGCTTTCCAAACGAGGACTAAAACTCAAAAAATGATGAAATCTGACTTATACACATTCTTATTCAGACTCTAATTGTAAAAATAGTTCAGTTCTGATTAAAGACTATGGTATGGATATTGTGCTTGCTGATATTATATTATATTATTATTATTATTATTATTATTATTATTATTATTATTATTATTATTATTATTATTATTATATTATGAATAACGATCATTCAGGCCTAGTACTGACCTACTGGTTCTTCGTTCTTTATTTATTTGATAGCAGGGACAATGTACATTAATGAACATTCAAACAAATGTAAATGCACCCGAGATAGCCAAAAGGACTAATTTTCACTGGCAGTCCCCCAGCCAGACGTCAGTTAGCATCCTAGAAATAACATTCATAAAAATACACAGTGGAAAATTCATAATATAAATACAATCCATAATATCAGTCACTAGATATATGACACACACAGAAAAGAACACTGGTGAGCTTAAATAATCTACCTATAATAATTCATCAGGCCAATGGATCTTCATATATGTTTGGTGATTGAAGTGACTTTGGTACCAGCTGGACTGATAGTAGTATTTCAGAAATGTAAAATCTGTGTTTACACCGAAAGGTTTGAAGGGATACAGCGGTAAAGGTAAAGGTCTACCTAGTTTGCACAGCTCTTTTAAGATAAAGGGAACTTTGAGATGCACTGCTGAGCTGAGTAATGCAATGCCTAATAATGTGAAGATATTCCTCTGACAATACCAGGGCTATGAAATCTAATTTGATGGGCATATACTGATCTGATTTGGGGTTTTTTTTATCAAACAATGATCTGTGTATGTTTCTGCTGCTGTTTTGTATTGTTTCATTGTCCCTTGTGGAGTATTAAGCTTGTGCCTATATTCCAGACCGTACCAACATTAGTATGAGGTGGTCCCGTGGCAGGCTGTTGTGTGACATATTACAAAATACAACAATTTCCCAATTGCAGGAGATACAATATGGCTGTAGGATACTGTTGCAGAATATTGTTTCTTGTATGATATGAATTTTGTACAAACTATGATGCAGAAAATTAGTTTAGCTTCAGTACAACCTTTGGGAGTGATCTACTTAAATATGTGACACTATCTCTATTTGATATATTATTATGGGTTGTTACTTTGCAAGGGCAATGTGTAAAAAATATATGCAATTTGCCCACAATTATATTACATTTAGGTTTGAATAAATAAATAGACTAGAAAGCACCACTAAGGCAGCTCATCAAGCCCTTGTGTCATATCTGACCTTGCCCAAAAATTTCATCCAAATCCGTTCAGTACTTTTTGAGTAAAGTTGCTAACCATACATGTACTGAGAGTAACTGATAAAGTATTGCAGAGTACTATAAAAAAGAAGCCCTGGACAAGACAATCCCATCCAGGTTACGGTGTAGGGTCAAGTGTGCACAAATAAACTTAAGAACAGTCTAATCACTGACAGCCCTATGTTTCCTGTCATGCATTATTCAAGTGAGTAAGTGCTAGGCTGACGGGGCACATGACATTTCAATCTGAGGCGTTTCATGTTGAGATGCCCCGAGATGAGACGTGGATATGGGGCGTGCGAGGTGACACTTGAGTGGAAAAGGAAATAGGAATGACATCTTCAAAAAAGCTGTTTTTTCGTTGCCGTTGCTATGGAGCATATGGATTATCTTTAGCAGAAAGATATCCTGTTTTCCATAAAAAGTGTCTCAAATGCACAGTACAGAGCAGACATTATACTCATACAATAAAAAATTATATTAAAATGTTAAATGTAAATATATATTTTTTATCACATGTAGATGACCTTATAATAAATGTGTGTGCTAAAGAATGTCAAAGTGTATACCCATACCTGCCTGCAAACATTCCACATAGAGGCATTATACAAACTCTTTTTAAAAAGTGAATTGCAGAGTAGTAAACAAGAAGCCAGCAGAGCTCCATCTCTGTTATGCTGCTATTATCAGTGATACAATGATACAAACACATCCTGACTAGACTTCATCATCAGCTCATGTTTTTATTGTCCCAAACGATTCCTCTGTCTCGTGGGTCAAAGTCATACTTATAACTGTCTTGCTCCGGACCTTGCTGACACCTGTCTCTTATGCTCCCTGTAAAAATGGAAACTAAAGTGTGTCTGTGAAAGTGTGATGGTGCAAAATATATTTTCACAATCCATCTGTTGTTGTACAGTGAAAAGCTTGTTTTCCTTATTCATTCAAAAATATTGAACTAACAATTTACATAACTTACACAAACATCATTATTATACATTACAGCTCTCTTCATGCGAACTGTTTGATCCCACATTAAGTGTTTCTCAATTCTGGATTACAGTTTCAGCTACAAGCAGTATGTAAAATAGACTTCAACTTATATCTTATTCATTCAGTTTGATCTGACAGGCCAATAAAGCCAGTCAGACACCAATATAAACCAGTTTTTATAATAAGGAGTTGAATAAGTATGTATAGCAAACACTGATATCTGTGTAAGAGCTCACCTGGTTTGGCGCAGAGGGATGGGCAGAGAGATGCACAGGAACGGATCGAAGGTGTTGCTCTGCTTAAGGCAATGGGGGCACGTCAGAGAAGACCTGAAGAGACAAATATATATCAGTAAATATGACTTGTCCTGGCCTTTGTTAAGACCATTCTTAATATCAAACAAATATTCACTAATTTACAAAACTGAAAAACAACCAGGCACTGTCTTATGTTGTTAAAATGCCTTCATTAATGGACCTCACTCAGCCCCGATGCGTTTCAGCCTGCCGGTCTTCATCAGTATAAGAGAGTTTAAATATGAGCTAATTTTGTGTGTCTATTAAAAGGATTACCATATGCAGAAAAATGCATTCATTGTGGTGAAGATTATAGCCTCAATTGAAAAAGAATGGTGTCAGGTGCTCACCAAATACACATGCCACTGAAAATAAAAGGGTTTCTAGAAGTCACTCTAAAATGATGCGGCTATTATGAGATGCATTTGCAGTTTCTATTTCATGTTTTTCTGAATGCAAACCAAAAGTGTCAGTACAAATCACTCCTCTCTTATCTCTGACAGCCACTGCTTTATGTGCACGTTCCCATGCACGTCACCAGATGCTCACACTATTGCCAGTTGAGCTATCTCCAAAAAAAAACAGATACAAAACTTGTCACATCAACAAGCTGGAAATAATACAAACTGTGCATTTCTGGGCTGTCACTCCGGTAGTGAGCTGCATGTCTCCTAATAACCACAATGTGTGCTCAGTAAAGCTGACTGACACATTGGATTCACTCATACAACATGCACACCCACCAAAACAGCATCTCCATCCAGTGAAATGATCACCCGATGATAAATATGCTTGCTGTGTTTCCAGTCTGATGGAGAGTGTGAGATAACCGCATCCCTGTATGACATTCAGGAATCAAGTGTAAAGACCACCAAACTCGACTTTGGACACAAAACAAAAGTACATGTTCCAGGAATATCAGGCCAAAAACATGTCTTTATTCTGCTCCAGATGAAGAACATTTGAAAAGTGTCAGCTTGCACAACTCAAATCTACACCATGTTGTTCAATGAATGAACTAGAAAGCACTCAGGCAGACCTCCGCCAAGGCAGCTCATTTTTACGGTCCATGTAATCAACTGGTCTTTCATCCAAATCAGTGAGGTCTTTAAAAAAATCCTGGATCTAGACGGTGATCTGGTTCACTCCCAAAATCAAATCAATTGATGTTATGGTAAAAGGAATGTAGGAATGTATTATGTTTAAAATAGATTGATCTAGATGTAATTACCCAAACTAACATGCAACAACTATTATTTGATAGTTTTATTTATCTATTCGATTCTTATTCTTCTTTATTCATTTTTGTAAAGTCAAAATCTGGAGTAATATGGCTTCTTTATATCCATTCTCTTTAAGGCACGACTAAGCTTAGAGGTCAAATCATCTATTTTCAAGTAGTTTGAACATTTACTTACGTCAAACTCTGTCTGATTAAATAGGACAGCAGATGGCCTATAAATAACATAAAAAACATCTTTGGTGATACACAATAATCAAACAAAGCCTTGTTCTTGTGGTGACCTTGTATCAAAAAAACTAATTAATTCTGCAGTAATATTAATAGAACCACTTGGATGTATACTTTAATAATACATTCTTCACACTCTCAGTCAGGCATCCACTGGAGGAATAGTTAATGTTTGTTTATTTAATTACCTCATATTATCAGTTCCAAATCTGATCCCCTTAACCGAGCTATAATCACATGCATCACTACGATTCACTTTTGGAAAAAAAAAAAAACTCTAGTGTGTGCATACAACTTTTGTGTTTGCCAAACAAGAGAAATAAAAAGACATCAAAGAAGAATTTGGGATTGATAATGGCCCGTACTAACTGGATAACACCCACTTCAAAGGGTGCTGCTGCTGCGGGGAGTGGGTGCTGGCCTTGAAGAATGCACTGTGGGTGGTTGAAAGCATCCAAATCAAAGTAAGAGAGGTCATAGTCTGGCCATATTTCTAGCAGCCACTCAGTGAAGTACAGTGCTATGACCAACATGGAAAGCTCAAGCATATCCCAAACCTGATTATGTATCTGCGGGGAGTCGAGATGCCACCCAGCTGAAACATTTTGAAGGTGTAAGAAAGTTTTACAGTATCTACTAAGATAAATGGAAGGTGGAACTAAAAATTACAAGAACTTGAAGCAGATCTGTTCTACACTTTATTTGGTAGACCTATTAAACTACTTGAGAAGACAAACATCCTATTAGCCAATCACAGAGAGTTTACATTGACTATCACAATTCATAAACAATAAAACCTCATCACTTAAGTTTTAAAAATGTTGATTGAGGCTTCAGTTGTCTCCTGGGCTGATAAAAAATATATGGCACAAAGAGAGTGGCAGACTGAAGAGGGGAGGGCCTGGTTTTGACAAAGACTCTTTTAAACGTCACAGGCACAAATAGAGTAGCAGTGGCGGCCCAAACCACCGACCGCCTGCACAATAATCACAAACATTTATTCAGATCAGACACAGAACTCCAGCGGACGCCTCTGAGGAGATAGGCCTCTAAATCGTGGCGACAGAGGAAGCAGCCAAATCAAGTGATAAGGACCATCCGGGCGACAGACGGAGATGGGGCTTGACAAAGTCACAGAGACAGATAAAGATGGGGCTTGACAAAGTCACAGAGACAGATAGAGATGGGGCTTGACAAAGTCACAGAGACAGATAGAGAGTGATTGTTCTGTTTATGGGTCTGCATTAGGAGAGTTTAAGTCACAGTGACCTAGTCTTTCCAGTCCCACATTTTATTGGTAAGAGAATTGGATTTGTGATAGGCTGTGAAATCTATCTATCTATCTATCTATCTATCTATCTATCTATCTATCTATCTATCTATCTATCTATCTATCTATCTATCTATCTATCTATCTATCTAT
>JAVQKC010117734.1:0-15984 GCA_036025475.1 Philypnodon macrostomus
TGTTGAAAATGATCCGGCATTTCGTTTTTGAGTTATCGCGTTCACAGCTAGGATCTGCGGACGCGCACCGACGTGATTCCATAATATCGGCGACACGCTGTTTTCGCCGATATAATTACTGTGACAACTGAAGACAATCAAGAAAAGAGTGGAGTAGGAAACTAGTACAGAGAGATATAATAAACTCCAAACTACAGTCGCACATGTTTCTGTCATGAATGTATATCTTGGGGGAAAATACTGCATTGTATAGTAGTATAATGATGTGAGATGTATATACAGTTCATTTTCTAGTATACAGTGATAATGTGACTGTGTTCATATAAAGTAAAATCTGTGGCTCCAGTGAACTGCAAAAAGCAAAGCATTTCAAAGTAAATAAGTTCAAATCATATCTTACTTGCTCCAGAAAACCTTCCCATCCATGGCCTGCATCTCTCCTAACATCGCCAACAACAGGGAGGATTTCCCACAACCCACCTGGCCCACAATCATTGTCAGCTGACCTAAATGAGGATAGAGGGGTTAAATTAGACCATGATAGCACCATGAACTGTATGCTGAGAAACAATCAAAGACACTTGATCCTACCCTAAACACAGACAGACTGTATTAAATGCCCTCACAGGCTCCAAACATTAGCATAACCATGCAGACAAATCCACTGTTTAAATGTATTAGTGTCTGTCTAAGGAGCAGTAGCCTCAGATACCAGGTCATCTCCTATGGGAATAAGTGTTCCCAGTGTGAGATATTATATCAGCTCATCTGTTAGCAGCCTTCTGAACATGACTATCTGCTAACTCTAGAAATAGTCCAGGAAAGCGTTACTAATGCTTTTAGATATTTTCGATGCACAAAATGGTCTGGTCACTGTAAATTTGAGTATAATTCACAGGAGGATGAACAAACAGACACAAATTATACTGCCTCTAAAAGTAATTTGATATAGATACTATCAATGACTTAGAGGTCAGCTGTAACATATAGTATGTAGAGCTGCTATAGAATCAACACAATTTAAAAAAAACATGTGAAAGTCAGAGCACTAACTCTGATTATGAATTATATCTGTGTGGCTGGCCAGATTACATAACTAAACTTAAATATGTCTGGCAGATATACAAGAGCAGAACAGCTGAGTACTTCTAATATAGCAACACTTAGCCGTACATGACACATGACTAAAGCCCCATCTTACAATGCTATCAGAGGTGTGTAGAGTAACCAATAATTTTACTCAGGTAAGAGTACTGTTACTTCAAAATAATGTTACTCAAGTAAAAGTGAAAAGTACTCATTCACATAATTACTCGAGTAAGAGTAGAAAAGTACTGAGTAACTGTTTGAGCGTAATGTCAGATTATCTGTTTATTTGTTTAAAAAATAAAAAGATAATAAACAGATTTTTATATTTTCAAAAGATAAACTAAACCACATCATCACATTTTTCACATAAAGCTGTTCTTACATGACACACAGAGGTGGTAAAAGTATTCTTACTCTTTCTAGATTTCCAAGATTTTACTCAAGTAAGAGTACAGTTACTTCAAAATATTATTACTCAAGTAAAAGTAAAAAGTATTGCTCAGTAAAGATACTCTATGGAGTACAATTGATTTAAAAAGTTACTCAAGTAAATGTAACCGAGTACTACCCACCTCTGATATTACCCTAGAGTGGTTTTAAAGAGGCTTTGTTAATATGCTTGATTCCATGACAAAGCATATTACAGTATATCTGTTTTAATTTCGATGTAGGCCTAATGCATATATTAAAATCATCTGCTGGGTAAAGATCTCCGGAGAGATTTGTGGTGCTGAATAAACCATTATCTGTTTCCCCATCTTTCTGCACCAACCACACATCGACCCAGGTATCATCAATATAGTTCCACATTAGCTTCATGTACCACCCTGACCACAATCACCCGTATACTTTGAAAATGGACAAAGATTTCTGCATATTCATGTCTTTCTCAGTATTTTAAAACCACGCACACCAACCAGGCACATCATCACCACTGACATGTAAAGTGGACCACACATTTCCTGGCACCTGTTAGTTGATAGAATGTATTAGACATCAACATTTGAAACTTTAAGTGTTATGTTAAAGACTAAAACGAGATCTACAATCGTCAGTAAGTGGCTGATAGAGAAGGATTGATTTTGGGGGGTGAAAGAGGGACTAACACACGATTAAGCAGGTGATTGTAATGTTATGCCTGATTGGTATACAGTAGTGGTTCTCAAACTGTGGAAGAAAGACCACTGATTGTACACAGGCCTTTTCAATTGCTAAGACCCAAGTTAGACATGGCTTAGTCCTGGAACAGTCATTGAGTTGTCTTTATAAGCTTTATATAATACATTTAAATTGGTTCATTACTAATATATTCCTTTGTTTATATCTGGGTTAGTCCTGGTTTAGACCTGATTCAGGCCTTTATGTTCTATATTTTTATTTCCCGTCTTGGCAAATGAATATTAATGTGCATATGCTAGTATTTACTATCTGACATAGATCAACCAATATAAAGGCACTCCTCTTTGTGTTTAACAGTTGCAAAAGTGAAAATCCTGTTGAAAACCACAATGCTTTTGCAATGTGCTCCTCTGCCGCTCTTCTTAAGCCACAATGTCCTCTACCTCTCTTTTCATCGTTCTTTCTCCGAGTCTTTTAACTCAGAATCATTGACCACATGACCGCGCTCACTTTGTTTGCAGTTTCAGCCTCTTCATTTTGTCATGGAACCTGTTTTTCAGCCTCATCAGTCTGGGCTTCATAAAAGGCAAGGGCTGTGAACGAAAGGAGTCAGACCTAAAAACATGATGAAGATGCATGTGATTCTGGTGTTGGGCTTGGTACTGCTGTCTTGCCTTGATGTTTTTGCATCTCAAAGTAAGATTTGAACTAACTAAATCTAAGTTATGTGTATTTTTGTGACATTTAATTTATATATTTTGTCTTTGTACAGGCACCTTTGGACCAGATGAATGCTGCTTCCAACTGTACGACAAGGTTTTGCCTAAGAAGAACGTGGTCAAATACAGGGGGATAAATGACCAATGTACCAAGGCTGCTGTGATGTAAGTCTAGAAATGCAAATCTAGAAAACTCATTATTTCATTTCATTTTTTTTACTGAAATTGTAAAAACACTTTTTTATTCATATCACTATATTTCAGTGTCACAATGAAGAATGGGAAAGATTTCTGTGTGAGCCTGAGTAAGGACTGGGTTCAAAATATCATGAAAATGGTGGATCACAAAAAGGAAGCGGCAAGAAACCATGAATAATGATGACTTAATCAAAGTTATTATCGCTATGGAAACTTTAAAAATGTATTTTAAAAGTTCCCATAATTTTTGATAATGTTTATGTCATTGATTTCTTTTAATTAGCTCAGTACTGATCTATTGAATGTTGGCGTGACAATTTTTGGTGCCTGATTGTAAGCTTTCATTATTTCCCGAGGTACATCATTTCAAAATAGGCCTTTGATAATGGCATGTATGTAATGTTTGGGCTAAATAAATGAAATTACCTAACCCTGAAATAGTGTTTTTATTTATATATATATCAACAACGTACATAACGTCAAGGTACAAGAAAAGTTCTGTTTCTACATTAAGTGAAATAGGGCATTGGCATAAATGAGAAATGGAATTTAGATACAGACGCAAGATTTACTGTTAACTGTATTCCATGCAAAACAATACAATTCAAGTTTAATTGAAACTCATTCAGTCAACCTGTACATTCTGAGTTATTTTGGTCTAAAAGCAGAACATTTAAGCAAAGTAATGCCTGTTTTTTTTAGTTTAGTAATTACAAATAAGAATGAATGTATACAGATCACAAAACACTACTATACATTACATCAAGGTCGTTGACATTTAGCACTAAAACACAGCTGTGTTTACTTTTTTAGTTTTCTTTTTTTTTTTTTTTGCTCATTTGGTCAATATTTGTTTACTTGCTCTGTACCAGTGTGGCCAGCAGATGTCACCCATCTCCTGACTCTCCTGCCAAGATTGTCCTACTCTGCAAATTGAACAATTGTTGAATCACAGTTTTAATGGCACTGAGTAATAAAAGTGAGAGCAATAAACTAACATATGATTCTGCGTTCCATCATCATAACTGTCTCTGTCTATTTTAATGTGTAAATACTTAACATGGCATAATAATAATGGGGAAATAAAACTGGCCACATCTAATAGAAACACACTGTGTCTAATAAAGTGGCTATGGCATGGTCTTCTGCTGCTAGAGACTGCTTTGATGGCTGTTCAAAGATGGTCTTTGCACTTCTTGGTTGTAAAGGTGAACCAACAAGGCATTTTCATTCACAATGCTTCTACTTGCTGAATTTTGTTATCCCTCTTTTTTGGTCCATTCTCTGTAAAACCTAGGGATCACCTAAATAGCCAAATCTGATGTTGAACTTCTTTGAACTTCAGCTAGTCATCTTCACAATGTATGGCTACCATAAGAGTTACTGTCATGTGATTGGCTGTATTGTTATTTGTGATAACAGATGTAGCTAACAAAGTGTAAAAACTACCTGTTTGCTTAAATCATGTTTAACCATTTTTGTGTGTCCTATATTTTCCCCTAAACCCTTATAAAGGCTCTATTTCCATAGTGGCTGACCCATTAGGTTAAGATGGTCTGATTAGGTTTTCTGCAAGACCTTGCAGCATAAATTTGCATATTAATTGGACTGGAGATTTGGTTAGTGTTCCAGTTTTCAAATGTAATATATGTGAGATTAAAAAAGGATTATGGGGAGCTAATTACATTTCAAACCTCTACAAGAGATGATAAATCAGAATTATTGCTATTAGCTACATTGGGTGAATTTTCGCTTGTTGTTTTGGGGCGAACGCGTTGACGTGCTGGACTAAAATGGGAGTTGGGAGATGTCCTATTAAATTTGCATACACATGGGCTGTCTGTCAGTGTGACCTACCTGTAGCCTAGGAGAAATGAGGACACAGACAGAGGCGTCTGGGCCAAAGCAGCCTCACAGTCAGCTGCGAGTTTATCACCAGCCGCTACACTGCACTCATCAACTCTGGAGGCACTGGAAGAAGATTTAAAGGAAAAGTATGTGATATGATAACATGTAATGTAGGGACAGTGCAAAGTAAAAAGAGATGTTCAGAGATAGTTTGAGTGTAAAAAAGTGGGTAAGTGTAAACCTGGAGACTCTTTTAGGACTAGTAAAAACAGACCTCATTAAAGCTTATTTTGGATTAAACAGTAAACATTCTCCAATTGAAGAAAGTGAATGTGTCTCGGTGTCAAGGCTGGAATACATCAGTTGTCCTGCAAATTAGTGGCTATTATTCTGGTTGTTACCGTGAAAGGCCCATAGTTGCTGGGATAGGCTCAGCTTCAATCACTCACTCAACAGGAATAAACGGAAGAAGATGAATGCATGAGTTAGGCCCTTGTCACTCCTACTGTCTCTTACTCTATAGGATAATCCAACATGCTACCACCATCATATGTCAAATACAGTTTTGAGGGAACACCCAGGCTTTTTAGCAGGGGGCTGCACTCTGAGGCCCAGAACTGTTTTACAGGGTGGATAGGTGCGTAAATAATTAAATGAGGCTTTGGTATTCCATTAATTACATTTTGAAAATACTAAACCAGTCACTAAATTGGCAGCCCTCTTTTGGAATAAATTGAGAATACATGTTGTATCTAGGCTGTGCGTTCACAGATGGATTATCAACAGTGTGATTTTTTGTACATTTTTATTGAACTACTACCTCCCTTCATTGTGGTTTGTGCTAACAACAAAATGCAGTGCTCACTGGCTGACTAAGCCAAGATGACTAAGTTCCTTTTTGTTCACAGTCATGTCTGACATTCTTCTTTATGAAACACATGAGCCCACACAAGCATAACCCACAACCGCCAAAAAACCCTGAAACAAATGAGTGACCTTGGCTCATGTGTTGCTAGGCAAGAAGCTGCACGCTGATTTCTAACATTAAAAGAGTGTTAGTTCAGAAACACTGCAGTGATACACATGTATACAGGGAATTCACAAAGCGTTCTGGGGGATTGGGAGAAATAGACGGAACAAAGAGGAACATAAAAGCAAGCTGGAGTCAGCCGAGCGCCTGCACATGAAAGGCGACAGGGTTAGAAAAAATGTGAAAGCTACAGTCGCCGTGGTGATCTGGTCCAGGGCGCGGGACACAATGGGATGCCATCATGAGCACACGCACCGAAGAAACACACGTACGCCGTATAAATAACCGGTGTGTGATGTCTGCTTTTTCTGACAGATGGGATCAACATAAATTAGACCCTGGGAGAAGACTAGGAGGATGATATAGTGCACGTGGATGTCAGAAGCTCTGTTATACAAGAGCAACTAGTGGGGTTTGTTAAGTAGTGTTTATTGCAAATGTAACAATGGCTTCTTGATTGTTGCTTGCTTTTGATAAACATCGAGTTTTTAGTGGCTTAATAGTACAACATGCAACAACACTTCAGAAATAGCAAAGCATCTGATGGAAAAGGTGACCTACAGACCTGGCTTCAGCATTGTCAAGGATGTTGAAAACACGTGATGAACAGAGAGGGCTCTAACACAACTGACAAAAAACCAACCTGGTTTACAATGGATTAGATTCATTTTGTGCTTTTCAAGGCCTAAAGGCAAAAAGCACAAGTAAGTCATTTATTCATTTACTGCACAATCACACACTGGTGGTAATGAGGTACCTCAATAGCCACGGCTATTTTGGGGCACTGACAAAAAAAATTGCATGCTACACCAATGTTCTCTGCCATCCACACAGACCCCTTGAGGCTGTATCCTTGGCAATGGTGCATTAGAATAATATTTTTGACTTTTTCCACCCATCCACATTTAAAGGTTTATTATGGTTCATTAAGGAATCAGTCTATAACAGATGGAAATTCTCTCTAACTTTACAGTCAAACTCTTTCAAAGAAAACAAACAAAACGCTAGTAGTTGACTTTTGCGTTGTCATGGTAATCAGCATCACCACACTACACCGCGTGCCTGGAGCAGAACAATCCGATGATGATTGGATTGAGACATTTCCCAGAGTCCCACGCCTCTTGTACATGCACATACAGCCGCTCCACATGACTACATTTCTCGCGCGGAAACCATATTGTGGGGTATCAAAAGAGATTAGCCGGAAATTAAAACCGGCAAATGATCTGAAATTAGGTTAGGAAATGATGGACAGATGAAGAAGACGTAGGGAGGGTCCGAAAAACCTGGAAAGATCAATATCCACGGCCATAATTACTTAGAGCTTCTTCGGTTGCTAGGAGACCAACTAGACAGGAGAAAGCAGGAGGAGTAGAAGAGTACCAGACAAATAAGGATTTGGGGTCGGGCTGATTTCCATTGTTTTTGGCAAGTTTTTTTAAATAGGGCTTGTGGTGACAAATACTGTGGATGACAGAAGGGTGATGGAGAAGGGAGGAATTGGAGAGATACAAAATGAGGAGAACTTATGAGGGAGGAGGGCAATGAGAATAAAATGTCTGATCTTTAGGGGATTGTGTCGTTGGCATGAATAATTACTGAGATATTGACACAGACACTCTTTTCATCTTGTCGCCTCCCGAGGTCCTGTGGTTTCCCATCATGCTTTGCCCCATTTTTACGCCATATGTCATTCATTCATCTGGTTTGTTGTACCTCATTTTTTGATCTATTAATATTGTCTCATATTGTTACGTGCCTTCCAAAGCCCTCTCTATTCATTCCCACAGGACTCATCATATATTCACAGGAGACTCATGCCAGAATCATGTGTGAAAGCAGGATTTACAATATTACATAATCACATCATAATGTCTCCTCCACTTAGACGATTCATGTGCTTTTAGAGCTCTCCAATCTCAATGAATGGACTGTAAACTGGTGTAAGTGATCATGAAAAAAAAGGATATTGCACAATTTTAAGAATTTGTCATTGAAGTATTTGACTGAGCTAGACTCAGAAAATACTGGCATTAGGGCTGCACAATATATTGAAAAATGATTCTTATCCCAATATCAGCAAACACAATAATATCCTTATCACAAAAATGTTTTGACAGTTTTACATTATAATTTTCCCCATTACAGCCTTTAATGAAGCTGTGTGACAAAAGAAATACATATAAAAAGTTACATTTAGTCATGATTTCCTTCATTTAGAACTCTTTTGGCCTTGTTTTGATGTGTGTATGTTTTGATTTTGAAGCGGTTTTAGCTGGTAGGTAGGAACTTCTGCTTAATTAAACTTACAAACAACAAATATATTGATAACGCAATATTCAACATCGTTATTGAATAGCAAATGTTTTTCAATAACACTTTATTTTACATAGCCCCTAACTACATTGAATCTACCTCATTAAGTACAATGTAATACACTGTCTAACGAACTGTAATAACATGTATCTACATTATACCAAACACTAACCATAACCTTAACCATTCTGTATGTACAATGTAGTTACATGTAATTATAGTTTGTTACACACATTGTACTTAATGAGGTAGATACAATGTAGTTAAGGGCTATGTAAAATAAAGTGTGACCTGTGTTTCTTATATAATGTAGCCCTAACTAGATCATCAAAAAATACTGCTTCTTACTGACAGGGAAGTCTTAAAATGCCATCAATTTCTGAGAATGTAAAATTTCTATTTCAGCGACTTCCTACTGGTCAATTTCCCCCAAGGGACCATTACAAGTAGTCTATAGTAAGCACTGTAAGAATGCATACTAGACTAATCCTGTTGCTACAGTGATTGCTACATTAAACTGTTAGCAGAGACCATTCACTTCCATTGATTTACTTTGCAGGTCGTTGAGGGCTCTGTGTAGCAAACTGCTTTGAGCCAGAGGCATGGAACATTCTGGATAAATGCCAGTTAATTGCAGGGTGAACCTTTAGAGGCATACACACTCAAGTCAACAGGCAATTTACACTCATTAATTTAACTATACATACAATGACAGTACAATGTCTAGTATGCACGGAATGAGCTTTTAGTAACATGGACAAGAAGCATGAAATACCTATAGTTATGATAAAGGTCATATTATTTGTGATTGAAATGACCCAACGAACAATCAATCATCCCCCATCTCTGCTAATGGCCGGTTCCTCAACTCAAAATCATTAAGTGTGAGTAAGTACTGTTTATGGGCTGCCTTGAGATATGAATAACAAGGCTTTGGCAAATGGCATCAATAAATGTTCAGTATATGTTTATTGTGTGGGCGGAGAACATAGTCAGTTAATTCACAGGACCAATTAGTGCTGAAAGCTGTATGCTAAACTTAAACTGGACAAGTAACCATGGCAGACAATGATACTTCAATACCACAAAAATTATGCATTTTTTTTCTCTTTATCACTTGATTAATAGGTGAATATGGGTGTAGCTCGCTGTTTGTGATATAAGACATTTCAATCCACACTGTTGAATGCGATCCTAATGTGCACTGTGTCTTTAAATGGTGGGAGCCGGGGAGGGAGCTGAGGGACCAGTAGATGGTAAGGAGAGAGAGAGTAGTAGTAGAAAAAGGGGGGTTGCTGAACGATATATCTCTTCTGTGTCTTGGAGAGGTGTGGGCGGCTCCCAGCGTGTTCTGACTGAAAAAAAGCACAGGAAAGAAAGTTCATCTTTTGTGGTGTGATTTGGAGATTTTTATGAGAAACATGATTTTTTCAGAAGTGGAAATATGGACGCACACGTTGGACTTCACTGACTTCTGAGTGTGGTTGTTTATAGGGAAAAATCAGGAGAGAGTTTTGTAATGACTTAAGAGGAAAAACATCTCAGAACGGCAGAATCTTAATGGTTTTTTTGCAATTTTATGGACGTCTAAGTGTTTCCATTCATTGCATTGTGAGAATATGTTCACTTTCCCAACTTTCATGTGCATTGTGTTTGATTAGTGTTTACGTGTGCAACAGCTCTTGACTGCATTTTTGAAGCTGATCCTTGGTGGACACTTTCAGTCAGTAGTGGTTAGCAGAACAAAGTGTGATTAAGAGGGTAAAAAAAATCCAATTACTTACACAAAACGGGACGCGATGGCACAGAAGGAGGCAGGAGTGGAGCAGGGGCGTGTGAAGACTGGGGACAGAATCGGGGCCAAAGCTGTCACAGGGGCTCCTATGGCGGGTGGAGGAGTGGTGGTGGAGGTCAGGGAGAAGAAGGGACCACTGAGGGCTGCTATACCCACAATGCCTTTCCCTCTGGCAGTTATCTGTTTGTTTCTCAACACCTTTATACCCGGACTAGGTGAGTACTTTTACTAATCTGAATTACTATTGCATTTTTTGGCAATGCTAGCACTAGTACCAAGAGATAATATTTGAGTATTTACATTGGTTTCAGGAAGGTTTAAGACAATTATCTCAAAGTGTGAACAGGCAAGTCCAAATTCTAAGGGCCTCATTTTCATTTTAGACCAACATCTATTTTGGATTTTGGTTTACACTGGCATTAGGATAAAGGTGTTTTTCACCAGGCCAAACTACAGTTCATCTCATCTATTTTGATAGTACAAACCAACAGGAAGTGAGAATGTAGATGGCTTTTCCGACATTCCATCATGATGACAGAATCACAGAAGAAATAGCAATGATTGCCTGCCTTTTGCCTGTGGTATTGACATAACCTTTGAGTGTGCCTAAGCTTTTGCAGAGATCCAAGATGATTAAAACTGTAAACCAAATACAGTTGGTACACCCCGGGCACATGTCAAAGGAGGTAAACATGCTGGGTTCAAAATAGCAACAGCAAAGTCTGTGTGGTCTTGAAACTGGACCTGCATATATACTGAGTTTGTAGCGAGTGAGATACTGGCAGTAAAAAGTCAAACAACCACAAAAGCCCAAATGTCATACAAAGAAAAATGCAGTACTTTACGCAATAATGGAAATAAAGAGCTAATTCTCAGTTGTAGTTCAGTTCACCCACTCATTACTGTAAAAACAAGAGTGTAATTCCACACTAGAGCTTGTCCAGATGTCAGCACTGCAGGTGAAAATGTCTAGGTTTAAAAATAAGCCTCCAATCACATCATTTCGAGACAAAATCATCTTGAGCGTGTGGCAGTAAGAGCATCCCCACAGGTGAAACATCAACACGTGAGTCATTAAGACAACCAGACACTGTGGTGTACACCTGCTCTATAATAGGGGCTGTGGCTGATAACCTGTGTAATCAGCTGTTATTGGTCATTTTGACAGCTTTGTTGAGCCGTGATGTGCTGGTGACACCTACAATTCTGAGCTGTGTGGGGGAGCATTATGACATGTTTCATTGTGAATTAGTTTTATTTGATCATTCAATCAAGCCCATGGTTTCTAACCTAACATAAAAATCAATCATGTAACTTATAACTGGACTGATGTTTGAGAAAGCCCTGGTGGCATCAGGTTGAAAAACTTGATATAAAAAAATAGACCACTATAAGATACATTGAAAATATGACATCATTGCTCAACTTTGTGCAGTAATCATTCACAAGCAAAATCTTTCATTGTCTCGGTTCGATTAAGTAGATCAGTCCAACTAGAAATTATGTATATTCAACTCCCATGGACTATTTTACATTGATACAATTTAAGATGTCTCAAATACAATCTAGAATGTAGGTTAAAGCTAACAGATGTATTTTTTGCCTTAAGATGTGAAAAAAAATACATCATCTCAACCCCTTTTTCATTATTGTGTGTCTCTTCGGTGGTGCTCAGTTTGTCTGCTTTGGGCATTTGATTAAGAGTTGAACACCAAAATATTTACCAAATTCCATGGCACAAACTGTGTTCAGTATTGTGTGCCATATAACCACACTCTTACAGACAAACTTATTTCTTTACTGGTACAAATGAAGTTGGTATTTATTATTATTCAAGCTTTTTTGAGTGAATAATGTAAGGTTGATGTATACTATATTTTTATTGTGGGTTTTGATATTGTATTAGTCGACATTGCTAACACTGGTACTGAAGCCAATAGAAACCAAGAATATTAGAGTAAAATGTCATGTCTAATGAATGATCCATAGAGAAATCAAAGTCTTTTAGGGACACATTGATGACCCTGCAGCAGAGCAATATATAAAGTGCTCTAAATCCCATTGTTGTGAAGCCATTTCCTCCATACAATGTCTGGTAAGATTAGATAACTACATCTGTCTGCTAATGACAGGCAGGGTGCAGATTCAGGTTTGTTCATGTTGATTAATCCTTTGGTGTACTATATGGCATATCAAATAGCAAGGAATTGGAAGTAAAATTTGCATTGAGCCAGTAGTAGCCAGACAAAAAGGTATAGAGAGAAAAGAAGCACTCTTTATCACGGTGTCCTCTTGAACCTTTATTTGTGATTGCTACGATCTTGCCTGAAGAGAGAGTGTTTTTTCTATTTGTTCATGTCCTGATTTTATTTTTATTTTTTTATCATTTTCCCCCAAGAATGCTCCAGATACCAAACCTTTTTTTCCTTTCATCTTTTTGGAACCCACAATCAGCGAATGGCAACCCTTGAAATGAATTTCACCTTCAAAGTGCACCAAAAGAGGCCAAAAAGAACACGATCACAAAGTAAAAAAGAAAATCCATTTATAATTGGATTTTAACATTTCTCTAAAGCCTGTTTGAATACTTGAATATATTTTGAAATCTAGGGTGTGTGTGTGTACTGTAGGTTTATCTGAATGCTTTGACATTTCATTGAATAGCTGCGGCTAGTTGCCATGACAACGCCTACCGAAATGAACACAATGCACGTGTGTGTGTGGCAGTGCCACTTCTGATCTAAATTGACTCCCAATGCAAACAGTATCTCCTTCTTTTCTACCTGGATACATTTTGGAAAGGTGCAATTGAATTTGGGTTCAGTTTGTGTGACTTAATCAAAGAGAAATAGAAAATGTACAGCTATTGTAAAATGTATGGTTGGGTTATTTTTAGAAGGGTCTTCGAAGTCAGCTGAGGACAAGGAATTATGTAACTCCTTGGAAATAATTGCATTGAGAGTGTAAAGCTGTAAGTGACATTTACCCAAAACAAAAACACATTACACATTTTGCAAAGCCTATTGTACATACAGCTAAAGTCCAGCTTACAGACCTACAGTAAATTAGAAGTCAATGCAGCTGAGGCGGACTTAATAAATACACAACTCAATAAACAGCTGGCGGCAAAAGGACTGGCCCACAGACGCCTGTCAATCAAAGTCACTACATGCACAAAGTGCACAGCTTCTACAGAGCATAAAATCAAATATAGTCATAAATGCATCTCAATACAGTGTACTTAAAGAGAAAACATAGAGGTCAATCATAGAAACCAACCTTGTTAAGTTTGAAGAAATGAAACATTTTAACCATAAAGCATCATTGGATTCTGTACAAAAAGATCACTTTTGAATTCTGCTACTTATTTACATGCCATAGTGCAATAAGTATAAAAGAAAATCAGTTTGACGTTATAAAATGTGAAATGCTGCATTGTGTTTAGTCAATTTAGTAAAGCTGTGGCACTTACTATAGAGCTAGCTCCAGCATCGTGGTTTAAATCTAGGCTCCAACAGATCTCCTCACTCTTCTCCCTAAATTCCACTTTTCTAATAAAGCTTAAAAAAGCAATATCTAAAATGCTAAATGCTAATCTATAGTTTCCCCAAATAATTACAAAAAGCTTGGAAATTGGCAACTGGAATCGATATTCACCCGTCTTTGTTCAAAAACAGCTCCATGGCTCACATAAAGACAAATAGATGGTCAATCTTGTATGACCAGTCCAGAATTATCAGATAAACTTTACCAAAATGTTCCTTTCTGTTTCTGTTTTGTCTTATTTCTGTTGTCCACATTGAGTTGTACACTGAACACACCCTTCTCCTCTCGCAGCACTTAATCTTAGCACTTATGACTTGACATATGCAACCAGGCTACAAGACTGTAGTGAAATCTATTTGTGAGCTCATTTAAAACCTACCGGTGAGTAAATGCACGCATCTGTTTACCCTATGAGAAATGCTGTGCAAAGAGATGCGTGATGTTGTGCGCGTGTGGGTGGGTGGTAGAGGTCACTTGTGTGCCTGTGTGTACATAAATTGTGTGTGATTGATGCCATATGATACCAGAGACATTGGTTTATTGGGTCATGTGAGCATCCTCCCGAGAGGTTTGTGTGTGGCTAATGGCTTGAAGGTCTTGAAGAAGCAATGGCGTGTGATAAAAGATGAAAGACAGTGAGCACAGTGAACATACAAGATGCAAAAGCCAACACTAAAGGTAAAAAAGACACTCAAATACAATACAATACTATGGGTCTAAGGCGGGGTACTCTGGACAATATTTTCTTTCTTTTATTTGACCTTTATTCAACCCTGAAAGTCCCACTGAGATCCAGTATCTCTTTTTCAGGGGAGTCCTGGTCCAATGGGGAACCTACATGCCAGTTAACCAGTTAGATGCAGTTTTGACACATATACAGACTATTTACACTCACATGCATTCACCATAGGCAACTTAAAATTCACCAAGTCTAGTAACAAATGCATGTCTTTGGATGGTGGAGGAGCCTGGAGAGAACCTGCGGTAACATGGGGAAACATGCAGACTCAAGTATTGTTTCAGTCGGCAGGAAAAAATAACTAATAACTTCGAATGCATGTGCTATATATGAAAGTGTGCAGCCTCCTCTCTAAGAATGATGGGAAATAAAAAATTGTAATTAAAATGCATGCACAGTTTTTTGTGACTGGGTCTATTAGGACATTGAAATGTGGTATTTTTTACAAAAGTGCTCTTTAGTATTCATTCATTTGTTCAAGTGAGGTAGTCTGGGGTAAACAGTGGCCCCCAGTCTCTTTGTTGATTGTCTGATTCTTGCCCCTATTTTACCATTTCCTTGCGTTTCTTTCTTTTTCGTTCACACTCCATCATTAACCTCCTACACGGGCAGTGGGAGCTTGCTAGAGTTCTGTGTGTAATTATAGTCATTAGTCTGGGTAATATCTATCACCACAATCACACTGCAGTCACACACACGCACTCTCCCACGTGCAACTCACAACTTTCCCTTGCAGAAAACTATTACAGTCTTTTCACCCACTTGACAATAGCCGAACTCAAGCCGTGTTTTAAAAAATTATAAAAAGGAAATATTTTTGAAGTTGCTTTGTTCTCAAAAAAAGAGAGATTTAATAAGCTTTATTGGACAAGTGCTGTGACAAAGAGCCCAACAGTTCTGTTTCGTATTGCCTGTGTGTAGAATTAATCAAATAATAACTAAGGGTTTCATGCCGTGATTGGAAATTGGCTCATTTTCCAGCAGCTGCCATCTCTCATTAAATGAAGAGGTTTAGAGAAATAACAAGGAGAGACAAAAAACTTTGATGCAAAGCCCTCAAGGGAACCAGTCTGGCCATTTCTAAACTGGGAAGCAATGTAGTCTGGTATTTTCAAAATGCATGTACAGTAAATCTAAACCAAATTGTTTAATGGAAGTAATTGCAAAGGTCAGATGGATGATATTACAAAATAGAGAGATAGATATGACATTTTTATTAGGCTCATTAGAACAATATACCCCAACATAGCAACATTGTAAGAAGCTTAACAGAGCACAAGGCTATTGCGATAAGTCAGACCTCATACAATCAAATACACTTCTGTTATCTTTACTGAAATTCAATTCATACTAAGCCATTAATTACAGCTACCTTAAACATGATGAAATTTGTAGCTAACACAAACCTGTTTTTAAATGTATAATTAGCTACATCCACTTGATAAATCTCCTGTAAAAAGAGAAAGCCCACACTGTAAACCCGAACAAGTTCACAGAACTCAAAATTTTTGTCGTAACCGATTACCCAATAAATTATAAGTTAATGTTTTATTTTTTTTAAGTTAAGTAGAACTTAAAATGTATA
>JAVQKC010117745.1:0-17403 GCA_036025475.1 Philypnodon macrostomus
ATAAAATAAAATAAAATAAAATAAAATAAAATAAAATAAAATAAAATAAAATAAAATAAAATAAAATAAAATAAAATAAAATACATGATGTCATTGAGAAGCAAAGGATACCCAATTAACAGACATCTCAGACAACTTCAAAAGTCCAAATTCAAGCTTGGATTTTGGCTGGGGATTCCTGTTGAGCCGTGTCAGACGTTAATGCAGGTTAAAAGGCAGGCAGTGCTGGTGAATTATTGATGTGGGCCAAGGATCAGACATGACCAGAATATTCTAGGGATTTCAAATGTATGAACGTATCGGAGGCTTGAATATCAGAAACAGCTACAGTAGTGCTTGATTGAGCGCCTTTTTATCCGGAGGGACTAATTTACTCCCAATGTTATCTGCAGCTGAGGAAATATTATCAGAGCCTAATAGCTTGCCGAGTATCATAAAATCACCTCAGTCCATTTGTAACTGAGGGTTCATGGCTGCTGCGCGGAATGGGATTTACGTCTCTTTAATCAAGCAAAGATTATTGTGTGTCCCTGAATTGGACTTATTCATTACGACGATAATGTGAAGGCTGTGAAAGGGTGGGGGGTGTTGAGAAGAAAACCAGACCCATACAAGACACAGAGGTACTCCCCAAGCCCCTCCTGTGGGAGCGAAAAGGGATGATAGAAGTCCTTAGATAGATGATTTTGTGGAATAACAAGTGTTTTTAGGTCATTATATCATTTATAGTTGATACGAGGGGAGAACTGAAATATGGTTGTAACATAATGGAGGACACAGTTTAACATATAGCTACTTCTTTACAGTTCAGTACAGTCTGTTATCCATTATTCACATCAGCCAAAATATAGCAAGGGAATCAGCATTGTAGCATAGCAGCATAAAAAATGCACTTACAGTCATTTACTCTCACATTCCTTTACTAGTGACAATTTAGATTCACCAATTACGTAACACAAGGAGGACATGCAGACTCCACTCACTATAGTGATTATAGTTTATACTGAATTTTCACACAAGCTAAACTTTTAATCCATTGACTGCAAATTCAATTAATAGGCTCTCATACTCCCTACAGTGTCTCAGTATTGTCCTCTACACAATGTAATAGCTATTGATTTGTGTGACTTCCTAGAAAGAAGTGTAGCGGCAGAGAGAAGACAGGTAGGGTTTTTAGTGCACTTAGGAGGAGCTGGAGGACTCTTAAGGGAGCATACTTAATTTAATTGAGGGTTTGTGTTACATTCGGCCCGCTGCGCTAAAGGGCCACAGTGAACTTTTCATCAACGTGTGGCATGCCAAGAGTGCGAGATGGTGCGGAGGTGTGAGAATGAGTGAAGCGATTAATAACAAACATCTGTGAAGGACGGTGAAGCTCGTGAGTTTTGAGTGTGATCAGTATTGGCATGTACTTACTGTCCAAAAGGTAGGCTTTTAGTTTAGCTTTAAAGAGTTCTTATGGTAAAGACAAAATAAGGAAGAAGAGAATCAATATTGGGAGCTAACAATTTACAATTTGAGGAATCAAGTATAAACTGATCAGGCATAACATTATGACTAACTAATATTAAATGAATCCCATTAACAAGCTGTGATGTATCAGAACAAGCAATACCTTCTTCAGCAAATTGAGCTATACGGGCCAGGCTTCACTGGTTCACCAATGCTCACTCCTTTGACCACTTTTTTGATAGATACGGACCACTGCAGACCCCCACAAAAGCTGCAGTTTTGTAAGCGGCGTCAGATTTGGTCAGACTTGCCAATTTTCTTGCTTCTTCTCTCAACTTTACAGACACAATGCCTAATATATCTCATGATGAAGAGATAATCTGCACTTCACCTGTCTGTGGTCATAATGTTATGCCAGATCAGTGTCTTATTACCACAACTACAAAACACATACGGCTTATATTATTTCAGACAACTTTCCAATTATCCTACATGTAGATTGATTCCTTTCCCCTCCCGGGCGGTTTTCAGTGCATTCCAGTAACAGACCTATACTTGCAGAGGCTTGAAATGCAATAATAAAGAAACTGTCATAGGGTTGAATATTACAGAGAGCAACAGAAAGAAAATGAAATAAAGATAGGTCCCACTCACCCTCAGCTTGGGCGGCTGGGAACTCACCATCCACATTGTAGACCTTAAGCCCGGCAAGATGTTTAGCGGCTCGAGATTTGGAGGCAGACAACAGGGCTGGGTTGTGAACGGGGAAGTCGCAGTAGTAGTGTTCGATGATGGCCAGAGCCGCACGTTGAATGCTAGAGATAAATAGAGAAAAATGATCAAATGTTAGTGGCTTTGAGTAATGATAGATTTGAGTTATATAGGGCTTTTCAAAAGTCCAAACAACTCTTGACCACCACCAAACACCACAACAATCACACTAAGAAGTTGGGTAAAGTGTCTTGCCCATGGACGCAGCGGCAGGACAAAATGGGTTGTGATTGAACTGCCAACCTGCTCTAGTTGCTACCACCCTAACTAGGACAACAACAGGAGCACAGACCTCCACTAAGGCACTAAGTTTGCAATGGTGATGATACAATTCAGTAGTGCCCAGACCTAGATGCAATTTCAGATGTATATATATCATCTAGTTGATCTAGTTCAGGGGTAAATGAAATCAGGGGTGAATGAAATCAACACCCACAACAAATATATTATTATTATTATTTATTTATTTATTAATTTATCTATTTATCTATTTATTATTATTATTATTATTATTATTATTATTATTATTATTTATTATTATTATTTGGCCCAACAATCACCTTTCCTGAATGAAAATGAATGAATGCATCTTTCAAGAGAAACATCAACTGAATTAAGTCTCAGCAGTTATACTTAATTTAATGGTTTTGGGGGAAATTCCCATTTGGCAGAAACCAAAGAGAGAAACCCATTAGAGCCACTCCTCACGCAAATGCACAAGAACAAACATAAAAAGAAGGTTCAAAAGTTCATTGTAACATGTTAATCAACCATTCTGGAGCTCATTTCAAGTATAGGATAATGCCTTGATGGGACAGCTCTGTAGGTCTTTTGAAAGGCAAAGCACTCAATATAGATCCAAAACAATAAAATACAAAAGAGTAAATCTAATTATGACTAGATGGAGAGCAACAAAAACGCATAATAAAGAGCCCGGATCTTAATGCTAGCGTCAAGAAGCATGCCAGGTCTTGTCGTCTATAACACTATTATTATGCTGTACACAGGCTGCACTTTGTCATGTCAAATAGACTCAGTGGCCACTTTATTAGGCCATTCTTTTTCATGTTCAGAGCTCCAATTCATTTTACAACACATTTACGCACATACCAGTCATGTGCTCGATAATCTCTTTAGAGGATCGACACCCCCTCCCACCCCTGATCAAAACACTCTGATATGCCCATGTCTGCCTGAACTCTCACATCCCAGGCACGCTTACGCTAAGTGCATGTCTTTGTGGGAGGTTGGCGAGAACCCACAGAAACACAAGGAGGACGTGTAACTAATTAGTAAGTAGAACATTTTACTTGGCGTATGAATCGTAATTGTCTAACACAGTCTAACATAATTTCATCCTTCGTCTATGTTTATCTTCACAGCCTTAACATAAGCAGAAGAGCCTGATTTAGATCCACAATATCCACAAAGACACACTCTAGGGGCAGTCAGGCCACAGTCTAGAAAGAGCTCATTTCCGAAGCTAAACCTAATTAGTGCAGACAGCCATGACTTGCATTAGGATACATTTTTATTCAGAGGGATATTGAAAAGTCTATTGTTTTGTTCTGAGTGCTGAGTCAGTGTAAGGCTCAACCTAGATGTAACCAATGATTGGGCCAAGCAAACATAGGATACAGCTGTTCAAATCTATCTGCAGAGATGGGGACCGTATTTTCCGCACTATAGGGCGCACTGGATTATAAGGCGGACTCCCGGAGCTTTGTAGTTTACCGAAGTCGTACCAAAACATTTTGACGGAGCGCCTTGAGCGCCGTGTGACACAAAATCTCTTGGAGGTCAGTAACATAACCAGAATTAATTTATATATAAGGCTCCGGATTATAAGGAGCACTGTTGGTTTGTGAGAAAATTAAAGGCTTTTAAGTGCGGCTTATAGTGCGGGACATACGGTACATATACTTATACAGCTTTATATGTATTTTTTATTCCATATATTTTTAAAGTTGTATTTCTTTTTAAAACCCTCATTGGCTCTTCTTTCTCTGACCGTCTGTACAGGCCGATACCGATATCAATCAAAAATGTAATTATCGGCTGATACCTGTGAATGTTGGGCCGATATATCTGTGTATCTCTAATATGAAACCATATTAGTGTTAAGTTGGTCAAAATCCAAGTTAGTACATCCCTGTCTTCATCCTAACACCAGACAGCTTGAGTATTATTAATCACTTCTGAAATCACAGATGATTGCTTATGCAGAGTTGGTCTACCAATACCAACTCAATTTCAGTTTTTGATTCATGTCAGAAAGAGTTTGCATCATGCCTGAGTTTTTCTTGCTGCACATTGTACACTGTGCTATTTCAGCATCTTTCTTTGTTCTCTCCCATGCACCACCAGCCAAGCGTATTTCTTTGATCCAGACCTCGGAGGATTTTCACCCCATTTTAAAATATACTAATGATTAACTAGAGCACAACTTCTCCTAACCTTTTCTTTGTGCTCTGCGGCGTGCCATCTGCTGGTTAAAGGTGCACAGTTTTGTTTTCATCAGTTTTGGATGAGTTGTCCTGTCTGCCTTCCTGTTGGCTTAAGGTTAGCATCAGAGGTTATGAAAAAGCCGTAAGAGTAAACTAGCAATGAGACTGACCTGGATATGCCTGAGGGAAACGCCATATGTGCTATTCTATAACAGTGATTCCAAAACTGGGGTCCAGGGCCCCCCGGGGGACTATGTCTTAGCAATATTAGACAAAGATGAGCAGTTCACGGAGGTTTTGTCATACATACAAGAGCTCTGAGGTTGTCTGAGGAACTAAGCAGTCCTGTGCATATTTATAGGAATATGTGTGTCCCCTGAAGGCCTGATGCTCCAGGATGCAAGGTCATATGTTGTGTGCTATGTAAATGCACAGCTAACGGTTGTGTGTTGTGTAAATGTTTGGGTAAAGGTGATGGAAATCATACAAGGTTCACATCATTTTCAAGGTATAGCAAACAGAATTTTCCCAACAGTTTCCAGTCGGATTCGAACCGCCAACCCTCTGGTTATAGGACGACCACTTACCACTGATCCACGCAACCCACAAAAACGCTCAGACGCCAAGTTATAAACTATTGGCTCAGACTTCACTTTCTTCTTCTAATCACCACATGCAGTCTTTGCTAGTAACTTCTGATCAGATATTGAATAAATGCATTGAAGTTGGCCCTTAAAGGCTCCTTATGCAGTCCCATTATCTCTGCTAAACAGCTGTTTGTGCATAAACAAATTGAACTTCGTTTCTTCTTCTTGGGCGAGTCATATCTTTAAGGCCTTGTAGAGTGGGCAGGTTTTGTATAGTCTCCTGTGGGCTTTTAGTGGTCCATTACTCAGAAGCCGAACTTTCTTAGACCCACCGTTTAGTACAGGTGATGTATTTTACAGTAATTATGTGCTAATCTGCTAATCTGCCCCCCAGTCTTCAAAGCGATCCATAGCTACTTGCTTTTGTGAATTGTTTCAGTTCATGATTGCGTCTCAATAAGCCCCCGTAGCATTTCAGAATCCACAGAGACGTTTTATTTTTACATTCAGTTATGCAGCTACAGGGAAGTGAAGATGCAATTTCGATCAAGTGCATGGAGACATAATGTAACATAGCCTCTACGTATGTCCCTGTTTAAGATTCTGTTCACCGCCTGATGTTGTTTTTCAGGGTTTTTAAAAAGGTTAACTCACAAACAGGATGCTTCGGGCACAATGATTACGCCACAAGAAAAATTGCAACTTGAAGCCCCGTATCTCGTTTGACCATTTGTTTAATTGTCCATTAGCGAAACTTCTGTCAATCTAATCAGGCCGGCGCTAATGTCGACACACTCTTTATGGCTGCCACCTCATCTCCTTCCCATTACTATTCCCCAGACAGTGCAGCTTTTGTGATTATCATAATGGTGATCTATGTCGTCCTTATGTGTCGCTGTCGGAGAACAACTGGCGTATCACCAACTTTGCCCGTTTAAGTTTTTTAATGCGGCGTGGGATGCCAAGGACGTTTCTTCCATTAGATGGCACGTGAAGCCCGCCAATCAATTCAGTTCGCTTAACTCCACCCGACAGGACTGGCACTGTGTGGAAGTCAAGCTTTTTATACTGCGACCCCTATGCCTGCAGCTTGCACTTTTTGGAGACACTGACCTAACTTCCTGTTGATATGCCTTAGCTTAGATAGTGTGAACAACACACGCCATATCATAGTCCAGATTGTAACTTTCTCACTTTGGTCCACTTTTCAGGGGGTGAAAGTAAAATTCTTGTAGGCCTGTTAGCTGGTCTTATGAAAAACAATATGTGGACTATCTTGTACCAAACATAACAATTTTAATTAATTGAAAACTTTTAAGATTTAAAGACAATAGTCTATCTTATGTCAGTACATGAAGTCACTAAAACAGTACTAAGACTTAGGACCCATACTGACCACCATAGACAGTCACTTTACATTATTTGCACACTGCTAAGGGTACTTAATGTCAAGTCATGCACATTAGGTTAACCCTCCATCTCGGTACATCCTGACCAAGATCCCGGCTCAGGATCTGGAGATGGGATCCCGGGCGCTGCACTGCGGCTGCCCACTGCCCCAGACAGGTCGCCTCAGCGGCATTGAGGGATGGGTCAAATGCAGAGGACGCATTTCCCTACGGGCACAAAAAAGTGTAACCTCAGCAAAGTCCCAATTGCTGTCTGGACAGTGAGGTGGACTGACACGGAGAGGGCATCCCAAGTGAGAAAACACATTAAAACACAAAAGCCACGGGGTGAACATTCTTGGCTATTTGTGCCGGAGTTTCCATGAGCAAAAAGTAAACGATTCTCCCTCCCGCTCGGCCCTAGGCTTGTTTAACACCCTCTCTTGCTGCTGTGACACCTGCTTTAGCAGCTCCCGAGGGCCCGGCGCTAACGTGGCCAGACAGCGGCCATAGCGAACGCCGGTAACCAAGGTGATTATCCGCGCTCTGGCACCGGAATGAAGCCCCTCGCTGGCTACCACTGGATGAGAGAGAGGCTTGGTTTGATTTAGCTGAAAAGGGCAAGTGCCTAAAATTGAAGACTGTGTACTCATGTAATACACATCCCATCTGGAGAAACTTGATGTAGAGACAAGAAGGAGAGAAGTTTGGAGAGCTGTCAGATGGGAGGTTCTCATCCAGGGTGCAAACGTATCTGAAACTTGAGTCAGATGGTCAGTGGTGGTAATGAAAGTTGTTAAAAAGTTTCTTCCTTTACCCTTGGGATGTCTGTGAGTCCAGTGGAGGGGAGCTGATCAAGAGTGACCAGGCCTAACTGGGGCACTGTGGGATGTATTGGTGATGAGATGTTGTTTCACAAATTAACCGTATGCTTTTGGTAGCTGTGTCGTTGGTGGCAAAGACCTGCCTAGGAATAATTGGCACGTAACACCTGTCAATCAGGACTTGGCACTGTGTGCACTCCTTTGTCTTTTCAGAGCATGACCTTCTGTCTACGGAGGGAGCAATTTTCTGTATACTAATGTATTACTAAGATGGCTTGACATAAAGCAGGTAGATTCTCACAAGCCCCTGCAGACTGTACATTTGAACTAGTTTAGGCTTGACTTTGTCCAGCTGTGTTTTAAAATGTCTGACCACTTTAGAATCTACAGTTGCTCATTATGTGAAAATATGATTCGCCCTTCACTGTCTCACTTAAAACAGATAACACACACTCACAAGCACAAATATGCAACTACAATACCTACTCGTTGTAGGTTGTGACTGATCAAAATGAAATGGCTCGTAACTTTTATACTAGCACCTTTTGCCAGTGAGCCAAAAAGTTTATGTCAAGCCCTGATTACTAATACCGGTCAAGCCGATGCAGATTCTTTGGTAAACTATACAAAAACTGTACCATATTACTTGAGCAACTGTTTGAAGGGGCAGGCCAAAGACTCGTATATTAATTGAACCTTAGGGAATCCTAATAGTGTAGACCGTACTCTGCCTTTACAAAGACTAATACGGATTCTTGAGGAAAGTCTTGATGTAGAGACAAGACAGAGGGAAGTTTGAAGCTTCACTGGTAATGAGGTGTTCATCCGGGGGGTGCAGAAGGATCAGAAAGGACTTAAACTCGAATGAGACGGTCAATGGCGGCCGTAGAGGTTACCAACAAGATACTGTTTCCCCTTTACCCTTGGGAGGTCCATGAGTCCGGCAGAGGCGAGCTGATGAAGAGTGACCAGGCTTAACCGGGGCACCGTAGGACTGATGGGGTCACAGGGAAGAGTGAAGGAAAGCTGGGCAGTGGGAGAGCGATGGCTGACTGCACAGTGTATAAAAGAGCATAGAGAAAGGGGAGGGGTAGCGCCTTGGGTAGAGTCACAGATCAGTGGAGCCGAGAGGAGAAAGTCAGTCAGAAAGGAGTCCAACAAACGACTGAATGATTGTAGGATTTTAGCTCTAAATGTACGGGTCCACGAGGGTAGCAAACTAGACAAGGGAGTTGTGGAGAGCCTCCCGCTGCGCCAAATGACGGATGTAGCAGAGGGCAAAAACATGAGAAAAGGAAGTTTGAGATTATGGAGGTGGGTCTGAAGCTAAAAGTACAGCGTAAGGGCGTGGAGGAAAGACAGAGAGATTGATGGTGATACAGTGTGATAAAGACGGCAAGGAGGACGAGTGCTGCGGAGGTGACCACGGAGCACAGACAGTGTCCTGATGGATGGGGTCACTCTTTGTGGGTGCATCTTCACTCCCACAGTGAGCTAAAGCAACAAGCACTGTTCACTGCATGTGGATACCTGCAAGTAGAACAATCAAAAGCTTTACATAGTGTTCTTTATTTCGGCTTTTTCCCACAGGGGTCACATTGGAGTATCGATTTGATATAGGTTCTCCACTAGATGCCCTTCCCACTGCAACCCTCCCCATTTAATAGAGGCTTGGTCCAGCATCAGTAGTACTCCGATTTATGACCCCCTGCAGCTGGAGTAGACAATGGCCCAGAGTAACATGTGAAAATCAATGATCACAGAAAAGATCAGTCAAAATCTGCAGTTGAATTAAAAACTAAAGATGAACGCAGGATTAGTTTGATCAGAGCACTTTATTTTTTCTGTTGGCCAGAGAAGAAGCCAGTTAGCGGGCTTAATCAAGCTCAGTCTGACTAAGCTCTGCATGTAAACACTAGCTCTTAGTCAAACCTTTTAAACTTTCACTCTGAGAATTAACCACCCACACACGGCACACGGCCATTCTTCCCGCCTGCCATTTTAGAATGCTTTTTCGTATCATCTCCATTAATAAGTTTCCTTTGATGAGATTGTCGGATGCTGAAAAATTGCCAGTCAAAGCAGCCTGCACTATCTTCTGGGAAATCAGATGGAGATTTTCAGTCGGCGGACAACAATGCTAGAGGTCTCAGATGAGTTCCTATCTGAGCAAAAACTCTCAAAATGCATCTTTTGTAAGTGGCTGTGTCTGGCGTAGATAAAGCCCCCGTGTGCAATAATTCCTCTATAAAGTAAGTGTCTTATCACATTACATTTTATATTTGTAAGATTTAGATTATCATAAAGCTGCACATTCTGTATACCTTTTGCAGAAGTGCTATCAGTCAAGAGATAACAGGAGCTGCCACATCAGACAGACATTGGCCGGCTCCTCTTTGGACGGATGCCAAAGACGGTGTAGATAACTTTCCCCCAAAAAGGAGAAAAGTGAGTTTGCTATATTTGTGTAGTTCGGCTCAAAACGGCCTCGGACTCTTCACAGGCTTAAGACGACAGACAGTGCAGAGAAGTATTGCACTAGAATCCACTTCATTAATGACGTGCAAACAACCATTAATTAGTAGTAATTCATTAGCCGCACATGAAAACAATCCTCTGAAAAGTTGGCTCTCAAAGACACTCAAGTACATGTGGGAAGGAGGGCGAGAGAAACGGATGAGTTATGATTAAAGTAAAAGAGAAATTTCAGACTAAAAGAGCCGGCGGACATGTTTAATGTGCCGGGCAAAGATTTACCCAAATGATTTGCCGGAAGATTCATAAGGTCATCAATTCATGCTCTCCTTGCAGCAAAACAAAAACAAATGGTGAGTCTGTACAGTCTTTACATTGAGAGAGAATGGGAGGAAGAAGTCCAGACAAATTGGATTTGTTCTGCAATTGTTTCTGAGTTGGCGAGATCACATAAAAAAAAAACCCAACCAAGCACCTATGACCTTGAGGAGAGCTCGAGCCTATTCTCTCTGGGATTCATTTTGTCCTGAGCGACTGAGGGGCATTTAAGTGCATGACTGCTGATTCACCTTATGGCTGCTGTGAGTCTCACTATCTACTGTGTAAGCCAGACTAAGTCAAGTCTACAGACACGCCTCTATCACACTGTCCATCTGTGGCTGAATAATGTTATCATGTGCTGCAGAAGGAGCTTGTCTCTCTTCTCTGGATGCTGGAGTTGAAGCAGCGAACAGTTGCAGACACTGTGATACTGAACATGTTTGAAACGGGCCTCAGGGATTGGGCACCATGGTTCACAGACACTGCCTGCACACTGGTAAATCGGACTTTGAAGCAGCTTGCAGAGGCCAGAGGAGGTCTGCGGTCACTACGGTCACTTAGTAGTTTTTTCTTTTTAGCTTTTGTCAAATCTAAAGAAATGGACAGTGAGTAGTACTTGGTCATCCAATCTGGAGCTCTCACAATGTACACAGTCAGGTCCTGTCGCCGGCACAGCACTGCATAGTGTAACATGGTTTATTGCAGAAGAAACTAATAAAAGAAAGCTGTGGGGGAATGTGCTTTCATTCTTGATTATTTCTTTTCTTCCCAAGGGCCAAGATGGCTGCCATCTGTCTTCCTCGTAATCACAGCAATTCTGTCCACTCTTTTGGTCAGCAAGCTCTTTTTTTTATTATTGTCGGCTAATCAAGAACAACTCCAATCTGTAATTTGACAACGTCTGCTGCAATAGTTATAAAAGATAAAAGTAATTAAACATTTTGTGAATAAGTTAATTTCACTGCTGCTACAGATTCAACCATCACCATTTACTGTGAAAGAATATGGATATATACATACATCAGTCATAGTCCGGTGGTGGCAATTTTACGCATGTGGTTTAATAGAAAATCCAATTAAATGGGGTTGGGAAAGTAACATGAGCTTCTGCCAATATGTGTTTACATATTCCCGTTTCATGGTTTAATCACAGCAATTCTGACCGCACTTCGGGTCAGCAACTCAAAAAATAATTAAACTGTGACTATACACGTGACATAATATGTTTTGATCTCCCATCATATGTTTTCTTTTCATGTAACAAAATGTAATTGCAACACACCTGCCCATACATTTACATCAATAACACATCGTCCAGTGGAGGGAAATGTAAGAATCTAAAATTTCAATAGAAACTCCAATTACTGTAGATCCATGTAGAGGAATAATCATTAAAACCATTATATCTGCCATGACTTATTTATGTATTTGCTTTTCATCCTCTCAAACCATCAAGAGTCATTTCCCGAAACGGCGGTTTTGTCACTGGCCTGGCTGTGGCAATTATAACTGATGCTTATTTACCAAAGTGATGGAGTCCTGGAGTCGTGCTGCAGGGCAAAGTGATTTACGAGCTTATGGGGAAAATTAAAAAGAAACATAAAGCATTGGTAATTAAAGAGCAGGTTGATCCCAAATGATGACCGATGTTTCATTCTCTGGCTATATTTCAGAAAGGGCACAAATCAGAGTTTGTTTGGCCCAGTGCATTGGTTTTCAAACTGAGAGTCCCACTGGTGGTACGTGGGCAGTTCAGGTTTTATATTATATTTATAGAATTGTGTGCCAGCCGAATGTATGTTTAGTCCTGTTCTGGTTTAATTTAGACCTGAGCTGATTTCTAGTTTAGTCTTTTTGCCTCACTGGCCAAAGTAGCTAGTATTTTTCAAAAGTTACTAGCCATTTCATTTTTAGTTTTTTAGTTGCATATTTGTGCTTGTGAGTGTGTGTTATCTGTTTTAAGTGAGACAGTAAAGGGCAAATCATATTTTCACATAATGAGCAACTGTAGATTCTAAAGTGGTCAGACATTTTAAAACACAGCTGGACAGGGTCAAGCCTAAACTAGTTCAAATGTACCATCTGCAGGGGCTTGTGAGAGAGAATGTGTTACTAGCCACACACACCTGCATTTGGCTAGTTGGCTGGTGCTAATGTCAAGCCATGGTTCTGACTATTCTCTTTTCATCCTGATTTAGAGCTTGCTTAATCTTTGTTGGATTTGTTGCAATATAATTTTGCATCTTTTTTTATCCAATAAAATGGTGCATAGTGCAACAGACACAGTGGCGGATTTAGCGGTTTGGGGACTCAAGGTGAACATGCGAAGGGGGCCTCTGTATTTGATGCTTTTTATGTCCTACCTGAGAATTCTCTTGTCCAAAGCTTAACCACACAGAGAAAGGGGTTTGTAATACTAGTTTTCCAAATTTAAGTAAGACTATATTTATTTTAGGCTTCATTTACGGGGCCCTGGAAGCTCGGGGCTTGAAGCAGCTGCCTACTTTTGCCTTATGGTAGCGCCGTCTCTGGTATTTTCTGAAACATGTGATACATCTGAGAATGTCTTCAACACGTGCAGCAGATAACACGAGTGAGGATGCAAATATTGTACTACACAGCGGAGACTGTGGAGACCTTTCGAGTTTCCAAAGGTGTTTATGCAGCGTGCAGTGTTCTGCCTTTTTAAATGCCATGTTTCCTCTTTGGTGAGTCTCAGAAAGCTTCCTTGAGATATTGTAGCAGGTGAGCATTATGATAGGACACACCTGCTGGTTGTATGTCTGTGTGTTTCCTACAATTCTGCCTTTTGTTCTGATGCTCAACTTCAAACCTCAAAGTCAATGGTTTACTTACAATACAGCTTTTATTCCATACAGTGAATTCTCCTACAGTGTCAAATGTATTCACTGGCCCCAAATAGGGACTAAAACTATATTAGGACATTGATTTTCACATACGACTCAGATATGAATATAATAAAAGTAGCGTTTTTAAGGGAAAATGGGGACGTTATGTGAGGTATTCAGTAAAAATACAGAGACTATTACAAAAATATCTGACACCTGCCAGACCTGACATTATGAACCAAAGAGTAAAACAACTCATAAAAATCTACATTCATTTGAATACATTTCAGTCAAATTACACATCAGATTTATTCAGCAAGAGTATTTTCAAATCAATATTCTTGTCCCAGCAGAATATTTGGAGTGAGTCTATACAGCCTGGTAGATAAGGACGGTGTAAATTTAGCCTGCATGGGGGTATGGATATTATACTGTATAAAATATGTCTGCATGAATAATTAATAGCTTTTACTGATATAATCATGTGTGTATGTGTAGGGACGGGCGATATGGCAATGAAAAATCGAATCACAATAAGAAGTTGATGATCTGCAAATCTGGAAAGATCGTTGAATCGTGATACAGTGCATTATGCTCTGTTCTTTACCGTCATTTCTATAAAATAAATAGGTTTTTACATAGGTTTTTTATGGCGCTTTATTAGGACACTCAAAGACGCTTTACATATTTGTACATTATTCATTCACTCAAGTCACACCCGGTGGTGGTAAGCTACTATGTAGCCACAGCTGCCCTGGGGCACACTGACGGAAGCGTGGCTGCCAGTTTGCGCCAACGGCCCCTCCGACCACCATCGAACACCAATCACACAACCACATTCATTCATAGGCAATGTGGGTTAAGTGTCTTGCCCAGGGACACAACGACAGTGTGCGCTCAGACTGGGACTCGAACCACCGACCCTCTGGTTGAAGGGCGAGTACCTACCCACTGCGCCACTGCCGCCCCCATGTGCAAGTATTATGATGAACACTGAACTGGATGTACCTGGATGTGTTATTGACTGAGTAATAATGTTTAAAGCTCTTTGGTGTAAGATCAAAAGCACAAAGTTAGTTCAATTTGATCAAATCGAAACCATGATGTTGAAAAATATTATATTATATTTTAACCACCCACCAGCAGTTGCATGTATTTCTAAGTGTAACTGTATGTTTGGACAATTGCACCATTGTCTAGAGACTGCTCTTCTTTATAGACCCTTTGAGCATGTTATAGAATCTTTTGATGCATTACTGTATTCATAATTATATGTATTTGCTCATGTATATAAATGAAACCAAAAGGACCTTGCTAGTCAAAAGATTCACATCTGAGCATTTTGAACTACGCTTGTTTTGTATCTGCCCCTCTTCAAAGCATCTTCTCTATCTGTCCTGCCCCTCACCGCGAGCCTGTCTTTTTGCATCTGGTGTTTAAACACTAAACCTGATGCTAATGCACACCCTTCATTTGTACTCTGCAGATAGACTAGCCCTCCTCAGTGCACTCCAACTGTTACTGCCTGTGTGACACAAACTCAAGACAAGTGGAATTTCTAGTTGGCAGTATAGCTGGCAATTTGTGGATCTAGTGGCTAACAGTTGTTCCTGCCCCCCCCACTGCGTGTTCTCTCCACTTTTTCCTTCCAGCTTCTTTATATTATAGCTGTGGGCAACAGGGATAGTCTAGGTGTGAAGAGGTAGATGGTGTGGAGAAGACTGGAAGAGATTGACAGGGCTCAGGTGGCCGGGCTGAACGCCTGTGTCTGCGCCACACATTTGCATAGACAAAATGGTTTTTCATTCTTGCCCAACCCACTCCGTTTTTTACATTTGCACACTTCCCCTCGATTCATTTTCAATATTACTTTTGTTTCTCCACACTCCCTTTTAAAGTTTCTCTTTGAACTTTTTCTTTATAGTCATATGGGTTTAACCTGATGTTCAGTCGGTAACCTGCTGTCCTCAAATCAACAATCTTCTAGTTCAGGGATAAATGCTATATTCATTGAGCAACACTGGCCTTATATCTCACAATGATACATAGAGCCCTCTTGAAATACCTTGATCCAGATGGTGATCCAAACCAAAAAGTAATTGTCTGTTTTTTTTAATGACCCCTTGTGGCTGAAGGGGGTATCTTTGAGGAAGCTAGAATATCTTATCCACAATATCTTCATTTCTGGATCAAGAGGTTTTTTTTGGATCCCCACTAAAAACTCACCATTCCTTTCTCGACCCTTACTGTCGATTCATTGTCAATTCGATTCAATTTAATTTTGTCTCTAGCCACTAATTTACACTGAATCGGTTGCGTCTCCAGAACTATCGAGATGTGACTAAATACCAAACAGAGGGACTGGTCAGATCAGCTGTAGTCTCTGTCCTCTCTATGGGACTGGTCAGATCAGCTGTAGTCTGTCTCTGTCCTTGCTATCAGTGTGAACTCTAAACTCCGCCTCTGTGCCACACTAACTCGGAGCAGTGTGTGTGGGGCAGGCACACACCGACACTCACCCGACTCTGTGTATCCCCTTTATGGAAATGTGGTGATGTGAGCCAATAAAAGAGAAACAGCCGAAGAATCTCAGCGTCTCGAGGAGACCCTAATGTTTTTTACCTGGACAATCGTCCCGTGTTTTAATTTGCTGTATTTCAGTTCAACTTCTGACAAAATAGATTCCTTATAGTTATTTCCCGCAGACTCAGACGTGCTGCAGACCTGACGGAGCTGGTGGAGTGTATATTAGGGGTAACTCTCCCTAAACTCTCCAAAATATATTACACTCTTTTAATTTTCCTTTCTGTAGTCAGTTCCCCTCTGTTCTGTCCTTCCCCAGATCTCCCCCCTCTCTCCATCTGTCTTGCTCTGGGCTTGCTGAACTCTGCATTTTACTTATATGCTGCTCTGCAATATAAGGTGGCGGCTTATTTCCACCATACGTTCACTTCAGACTCTGTGCACTTGCCCCCAACCATTTCCTTTCTCTCGGTCTTGCCACAGTTTTTTAACCATATCCTCTGCACCCCAACCCCACCACCCCTCACTCATTTTATTTGACCTGGAGCCTTTGCATAACTTCCTCTTCCGCGCTAAGAGATATTAGCTCCTTCATATTTAATTCCATCATACACTTCCTACCAATTTCTTAGCGGGGCAGGCAGGCTCCGCTCACATACACCGTTCATCACTTTTTTTCTGCCATTTCTTCCCACCCGTCTGCCTCGACCTCTCTGGCACTTAATCTCACTTATCTATCTTAAATCATGATTTCACTCATCTACTCGGTCTGACAGCGGTGCTTTTGGCGTATTGGCCTGTTGCGCTTGTGTGTACCCGGAGTGTGTGTGTATTTATGAGTCACATGCAGGCATCTGTGTTCTGCCGACATGGAACACATTAGTGATTAGTGATAAACTTGAGAGGGCATTTATTTTTAAACAATGGCTTTGGCCGTATCTTGCATGGCTAATGTAAAAATAATAACAATGGGTTACATTTACATTGCATGTCAAGGCTTTACAAGAGAATCCATTTTTTGAATTCACTGGTAAGCTACCTTTGTTGCCACAGCTGCCTTGGGGCAGACTGACAAATGCAGTGGCACACTGTGGATGCAGAGGGTGTTTTTGAGCCACACCATAATCAGTACCTTATTACTACTAACCACTATAATACTTTTGCTCACTCTGGGTTCTACACATGTTGTTATCACCGTAAACAGATGGCACAGAACATAGTCATAACCATCCAATGATTAAACTTCAATAATCCTCTACCTAATGTTATCTGTCCTCTAACAGCGCACAAGTACACACTCTTTAGCCCATTGAAAATGCTAATGTTTCCTCCTTAAAATGCTGCGCCCATGTTGTTTACAAAGGTGGCCATTAGAACAAAGGTTAGAATGGCCACTTCTACCATATTAGCATTTAGCATTTGGTATTTAATTAGCACATCTCATGTTTACCACAGTCTGGTCTCTTACTCTGACCAGCTTTCACTTTTTAGTCCTTTTTATAATGAAACAGCCATTAGTAGTCCCTGTGTTTTCTCCTGTTCTGTGTTTGTGTGTGTTGGTGCGTATTGGTGTGTGTGGGTGTGTGTTGGTGTGTGTGTTTGTGTGTGTTGGTGTGTGTGTTGGTATTTGTGTTGGTGTGTGTGGGTGTGTGTGTTGGCATGTGTGTTGGTGCGTATTGGTGTGTGTGTTTGTGTGTGTTGGTGTGTGTTGGTGCGTATTGGTGTGTGTTGGTGTGTGTGTTTGTGTGTGTTGGTGTGTGTTGGCG
>JAVQKC010117749.1:0-10102 GCA_036025475.1 Philypnodon macrostomus
ACATTCATTCATAGGCAATGTGGGTTAAGTGTCTTGCCCAGGGACACAACAACAGTGTGCGCTCGGATGGGGACTCGAACCACCGACCCTCTGGTTGAAGGACGAGCGCCTACCCACTGTGCCACTGCCGCCCCCAATGTGTATTTAATTGCTCTTAAAAACAGAATTCATACCTCCCTAAGGCCCCATAGTTGCTCCTGGCTCTCACAACGCCAACGGCAAATACGATTAAGCAATGAATGAAATTGATTTTAAACACATTTTTGAAATAAATTCTTGGAAAAAAGGGAAAAAACAATCAAACAAACACGCTAATTCCAGCATGACCTTTACCAAATGAAAACTAGGCCCACACAGTCGTCCCCAGCAGCAAGGTGTATATCGAAACAGCCCCATACGTCTGCCCCAAACCAACTTCCCCTTTAATCAGACCTCTGTAATTTGCATATCTACATTAAATACACACTAGCCCAGATCACTGTGCCAAAATGCATGCAATTTTGTTCATGTTCACCAGTGTTAATGATTATTTAACTGCTCCAGGGCATTAATTAGTTAAGTAATTTTCATTAATTGTAGAACCAAAATCCAAAATCAGCCCAGTTCAGCGTCTTCATGATATGTAACTGTTTAGAAATGTTGAAAAACATCTGGCAAAAACGTATTTAGTTATTGCATTTACCGTTTTAGATTATTAAATACTCAATTAATATTCATTGTAGAAGTACCAAAATCAATCCAATTTGGCATCTTTAACATATGTAACTGTGTATAAAACTTGAAAGTGATCTGTCAATTTATTTTTGAGTTATCACGTTCACACGTAGGATCTGTGGATGCGTATTCCATAATATCGGCGAAACTCTTGTGATATAATAACAGTATTTTATACAAAATTAGAACTTTAGTCATTGACCTGTTCCTCTTGTTGTGATTGATAAGCAGCCTGTTTGTTGCCTTGTTTGTGAATTGCTCCACTAAGTCTTCTAATGGCCACTCAGTGATGGCAGCCACAATAATGTGTACTCACCATGCCTGTAAATTCTGCCTTGTTCTGACACCCTTTAACACTCCCAACAAATCACCAGACTGGCACATCTTAGTCCTTCGCCGCACTCCACCTCCTTCTATTACCCCACTATGATTAATGCCCCTGACGCTATCAACGGCATCCACCTCAAGTTGCATATCTAATGTTAGCAACAGTCAATGAGCTTTCTCAGGTGGGTTGGAGGGTCAGCCTGAGTTTAAGACCTCCCATCACCACAAATCCTCTCTGTGTCCTTCCGAGGTGGTTCACAACAACAGACCGAATAAATTACAGGCCACGCACAGACCTTAGCTACCTTTTAAGCATTACGTTCCAGCCTTCACATCACTATTATTTCAGCTTAACCTAGGCTTTACTATTGCAGCCACCTTACCCACTTCAAAGCAGAAAAATAAACAGAACCAGACTATTCAGGATTTTAAAAAATAAGGACAATTCATGAGTGTTACTTTCTCTTCATTGATTTCACTGGATTTGACCAAATATGAAGTACTGCATGTTTATCGACATTTAGTTCAATTAGACTGTCTAACTGGATTTTTCTAACACACTTCATTGAATAATGTCATAATCATATATTCTTTCATTCTGTATTATCTCTTCAGCAGTTTTCTTATAGTTTCACACTCATGGGTCAACCTGTCCGATCTTAGGGCCTGTTTAGACGACAACGCATCTTCAGAAACAACAGAAAACATTGGTATCCGATTCGTGTGTGTATACGGATGTAATGAGGTGTGAAAATAAACACCTGCACAACTGTAAATATGTAATACCCTTGTTTGTCCAGCAAATGGTGCAAATGACACAGTACAACACAAACTAGAAGAAGTCAAATTTTGGTGCGTCAATTCCTGTGTTCAGCTTTGACATCTTGTGGCTTTCTGGAGTGGTGCTGATCAAATCCAATGCACAACACCACACATATACATGTGTATCTGATAGTTACTTGTCAAAATATGATTGCATCAAGCATAAAAACAACATAGTCTGCGTTCGTCAATAGCTGTCCAATACCGGGCTGTGACATCATCGTTTTCAGAGAGGATGTGTGTTTGCAGCTGAAAATGGACCAATCTAACTCCTCGGCATTTTTGTAAACAATGTGTTTTTGAGAAAACGGAAACGCTGTTGCCGTGGAGATGGGAGCCACATCCGGAGCGGTTTTGCTCCGTTTTCATGGAAACGTGTTGTCGTCTAAACGGGCCCTTAGTCAGGAGCATCATCATTATCGATCATTCATATTCACAAATCTTAAATGATGACTGATAACTTTTGTGTGTATTGTATTTATTGTTTGTATGCACAACTAGCAGCACATTTCAAGACGTTGGGACAGTGACTTCAGAGAACATCAATAAGTGGGGGGGGGGGTTCACAATTGAACCTCATGAAAATCCTACTGCATGTTCATAGAGCCATGTGTACACCACTGGTGAAAATAAATATAATGTCACTCCACGCTTTATAAAATACACACTTTCACAAGACCACAAACGGCAATGTTGTCCTCTAAAAACTTGATAGGAATTCACCAGCACACAAACAAACTCCTGCCACTGTTTTCACAGATGCTTCCATTAGTATTCAGCAGGGATGTATCGCAGTGACATGTAATACATCATAGTCACCAGGAGGCACTTTCACTGCACAGTTGACATGCAAATATGGGCAGAGTGTGTTTTAGTGTGATGCTTTATCCTAAAAATGTCCTCTGAAGTTTTGCAGACATGAACATGTACACATAGACCGAGAAGACATGCATTAAGACGCGCTTCCAACAAGGTGCATTTTTGTTGCCAAGGCCTGTCCTGTATATATCGGTACTTCAGGGTCACCCAGCCCTTTGCATTATGGGATATGAATAAAATGTGATATGAAAGAGGCTGTCTGTTTAGGGACAGCAGTATATGCTCTAACCTCGAATGCTAAGCCAGGCAGGAAGGCTCAGTGCCCTTGACTAACCTTGTAGGTTTTACAGTGCTTTTATGAGAGGCTATAAATCATCATGATGCTTTTCCCCTCCAAAAAAAAAAAATGTCGGTATTTTACAACGTGCAGCCAGATTGACAAGGCAAATGTGCACCACATAACAAAATCTACTGCCTGGAATATACTGGATAGGAAAATGAATGTTTTTACTGTATTGCACTATCTGGAAACTCTATTATTCAATGATAATGGGAGAAAAAAAGCAGATGGGTTACTGAATTTTTTACTTATAAATAAAATCTTGACAACTTAAATTTGAGTTTTTGACAATTTCCCTAAAACTACATTTTTCATTTATTTCAGTCTGTAGGGGGCGCTATTGAGGTAACGGGCATCATATTGGCTGTGTTGAGGGCTTTTTTTTCTGCTTCAATCACGTTCGGTGTGAACGCAGCATTAGTGCATCAAGAGGCTGAGAATATTGTGTTCAAAGAATTTTTTTAACTTCTCAGTGCTATTTGTTGCGGTTTCCAAGCCAAACTGAAATGTAAATAGATAGTACATTTTATAGGAACACACAATGCACCTCTAACACAACGAGGAAAAAAAAATATTGTCAGCATGTCTGTCGTGAAGAAACAATGGCTTCCAGTGGACACATTAAAATGAATTACTCTTACACTGAACGTAAATATGGAGCATTACAGTTGCAGGTGAATGGGGAGAAATAGAAATTATCATATTGATTGCTTTTTTGCTTCATTGAGGAGATTTCCATCTTTATTTCATGGACTGTATACATACAAACAAAAGAAAATGGGTTTTAATGACATCCACTGAGAGCATAGTAGAAACAGTTTTCAACAGGAGCCATGAAGGCACCACTGCCACTATGTACAATGTAAACAGTCCTGGCCCAAACCTCTTGACTGAACAACACATTTGCTTGCTACAGCCCGCACTCACATATTCATGTATTCATGTGTTTATCAGAAGTTGGCGGCTCGCGATGCCATTTTCTCCTTATAATGATGAGCGAATGCACTTCCATAGAGGAATGGAAATATCCCATGAAAACCCAGGCACACACAAAGCAGATTTGTGTTTGGTGAGATGGAGAACAGAAAGTGATGGGGACTGGAAAAGCCAAATTTAGCCTGTTTACTGTACCTGTCAAGAGGAATGTATCATAGCATGTTTCCAGCACAAATAATATACTAAAATATATTACTAAAGCAGTCATTGTTGTTGTGCTGTAGTTTTACTTTACTCAACATTATGTCATTTTAATTGTTAAGACAAGTTATAAATTATTTCTTACTTATGGTACCTACCTTTATACTTGATAGTGTGTATCAATTCCTGACTGTTTTTGGAGACACCTATGGGATGTATGGGAGTCTATGTTTGCCCATGTTGCTTCAGTGGCGTACTAGTCATCTTAGCATAGAAATTGTTATCAACAGAGGTTCTTAACCTTGTTGGAGGTACTGAACCCCACCAGTTGCATATGCCCAGTCACCGAACCCTTCTTAATTGGAAAAATAAAATATGATTTTTTTCAAATTCAAAACATAGGTATTGGTTTTACTGGTGCACAAAATGAACTGTGCATCAACATCACTGTGTTCAAAGAAAAAAAAAACAGCAAAACATGATTTTCACGCATAAACAAAAACATAATAATGAATACTTACTACTCCGGTGGCTCTATGGGAAGCGTGCCGACTAATGAAACTGAAACTTTTACACCACATGTTAGAATCCAGTCCATGGCCATTCATTAAACTATTATTAATTAATTTATTAATTTAATAAATATTTAAAATAACACTAACCCTACTTTAATATTGGAGTGTAATTGCTGGCTGCTGCCGTCAATATTTTGGAGCATTTCTGAATTCGATCCCATAGATGCACGCTTAAAATTCGGTCAAATTAGGGTGGTTTTAAGGGTGCATTTTGAGTGCCCTCCATCGTGTTGGTAAATTGAGACACCCTAGTCGCATCGTTGTGACCTACTTACATTGGCAGAGAGCAATGAACGTTGATACAGTGATTCTCCACAGTGTACCCAGCATAAAATATTATTATGACCCCACCCTAAAACAAACAGGAAGTCGGCCATTTTGGATTGAAATTGGTAAGTCGGGTATATTTGAAAGCCTCTAACTTGCACATACTTTGCCCGATTAGGCTCAAACCTGAAACACCTAATTACCCCCCGGCCTTGAACACATTGACCAATATGATGGCAGTTACCTCTATAGCGCCCCCTTTGGACTGAAAGAATAATGCAGTTTTAGGGAATTTTACAAAATGGCAAAAACATTCTTCACAAACATCCAGACAAATAAAAAAAGTCAAATAGACCCTTACCATGTTTATCATGGTTTGGGGGCGTGGCCTCGTTAACAATATAAAAACCCTTAGAAATCGCGTCTGATTAAGGTGCCAGTTGGTGGCAGTTGTGCCAGACGTATGGGGCAGACGTATGGGGTAGACGTATGGGGCTGTTTTTTTCCGATATACATATGCCTAGTTTTAAATGGTTCTGTATTTGAATACATTAGTCATTGAGAGTAGTTCAATATTTATTTTATGCATGTCACAAATAAGTACAATATATTTCCCAGAATGCATTTTGGGGAGTTATTTTTTATACAATGCTGACTTATCATTTAGTGTTGCTGACTGTGAGTACCTTCCCACTTTCAACATCTCAATCCCCGACACTAGTGGGCAGTCATTCCACACAGGTTCACTCCATGCTTTTCACTGTGACATGAAGCTCGTAGCCCCTTTCTCTATGTTCTATTGTTGTCTTGTTTCAGTTTTAAGTCCTTGGTAACTGAGAATACAAGAGAACAGTTTGAAGCAGGGGAATCAGCTGCAGCTAGAACGATGCCAAAAATACAGCAATCAACAAACTGGGGAGGGAAATGTCAGGTGTCTGGTGTGGAAGATACGAGAGAAAATTACGTTTGATTAATATTTAGATTTTGGGGTGGTATATCACTCGAGTGGCATTTAATGAGAGGGTTATAGCCACTCAATGACCATTCAAAGTCATTGTGGAGTTTATTGGATCATAATTTGGAGACGTAGAAAGAGGGAGGCGATGGAATTAGAAGAGGTTAATGCAATTTCACATTTGGAATGAGTGCTGTGCAATTTGTGTTGGACTGTTGTGTCTCTGTTTGTTTACGTGTGCTGTTGTTCACAATCAATACTGCAATTTAAAATGTATAGGGTTTGAACCTTAATACTTTAACTTGTGCCGGGTCTAAACCAGTAGATATTCAGCCTGGTATACCAGCCCCGCATACATTTTTTTCAATAGCACTGGTTGTTAACAAACTGTGCATGCATTTGTGGTGTCATGTCTAGCATTTCTGATCGTTTACTATACATCTGTGAACTCTTGAAATTGAATGCAGTCAACGAGAGGCTAACATCTTTGTACAGAATAGGAAAAGGGTTAGTCACGGCTAGTCAGGCTAAACTAAATAAGGACAAGATTAGGTGAAGTCTAAACTGTAATTAAGTGGGTCTAAAACAAGACTAAGCAGTGGTTGCAGAACAGATGTAAGCCATATAAAACTGTACTGATGAGGGTTAATGTCAGAGCTAAACTAGGCCCACGCTGTCATACCCGACAGCAAGGTGTATATCAGCGAAACAGCCCCATACCTCTGCCCCAAATGATATGGTACCAACTGGCACCTTAATCAGACACTGTGTGATTTCTAATTTATATGGTTAACGAGCAATTAAGAGGCCCTGCCCCCAAACCATGAGAAATATGTGAAAAGTCTATTTGACTTTTTTGATTTGTCTGGATGTTTGTTTTTGCCAAATTTGTTTGTTGTAGGGTGGGGCCATAATAATATTTTATGTTGGGTACACTGTGGAGGATCACTGTACTGTGTACGTTTCATTGTTCTCTGCCAAAGTAAGTGTGTCCAGAGTTCCATAGGTTTCAATAACTTGGGGGCTCTATTCAGTCATTCTTTATTTGACCTCTGTAATTTGCATATGTATATTAAACATACACTAGCCCGCTACCACTATCACTGTGCCAGAATTCATGCAATTTTGTTCATGTTCAGCAGGATATTTTGCCCAATTAGGCTCAAACCTGAAACACCTAATTACCCCCATCCACACATCTGACCAATATGATGCCAGTTACCTCTATAGCGCCTCCTATAGACTGAAAAAAGAAATTTACAAACATAAAAAATGGCAAATAGACCCCACCTTTGACCCAGGTGACCCAGGTTTGAGGGGCTGTTACTTTGTTTAGTTAGTGTTAGTCCACTTGTTAAAAAAATATCTCAAACTGCTCCTGAGTACACTGGTGTGGGCCACAGAGCCTCAGCGGGGCTTTGTGCTGGTCTAAGCGAACCACTAGTTTTGAGATACCTGACCTGCTGCCTCGCACAGCCAGTGTGGCACTCATAGAAAACGCGTCCAGTGTGGCTGGGGCCTAAGCTAGATGTTAGACATCACCACTACGTTTACTTTTTTGTTATATTTTATCCTATCAAACATAATATATTCTGATGTGATACTTGTATGATTGGATGTTCACTTAGATTGCCAAGTTCAGTGTCATGAAGTCTGCTGCATGTTCAAAGGTTTGACCTTAGGCCTTGTGGATAGAGCCATACTTTGACCTCTTTTGTTGAACTGGCCTCACATTCACTGAATGCAGCCTATACTATATATACAATATATTCTCATCTTCATTTAGGTTTTCAGTGCAATACTACTATACCTACATGAGCTGTACTATAAACAATGGACTTCTTTCATGCATTTTAGGACTGCTGTGATCATGAATGTACACTGTTGTAATGAAAGTTTATTTTCCAGCTTTGTGAATTCCAGTGTACTCATTGTTAGGAGCCCACACATTACCAGAGTCAGATATGTAGTTTCATGATTTAATGTAGTCTTTGTCATTTGAATCCACCATAGCCTTATTTTTTTTTTATATTACTCAAAATAGCCTTTATTATCCATTAGATTATTAAGGTCTAAAATCTGGACTAATAAACCTAAAAACAATCAACCAATAATAGACCAGGCTACCACCACATAGCTGTCCCTCATTTCGTGAGGGTAAGTGATTACTTTGAATTACTTCAAAATAGAATATAGTTGCATGCGCTCTGTATGAAGAAAAATGTGTGTTTTATACGGCACTCTTGACTGCAGTGTTGCCAGATATAAGATAATTATCGTGTTTGTATGATAATTTGGAACCCTGTACCATCAATAATTCTAAAAATAGGCAAATACACAATAATTTAAGGTGCCAGTAATTGTCCTGTTAGTGATTATATCATCCCTGCTGTGGTTCACTGTTTATCTGATCTGGAGTCAGATCTAACCTCAACTCTCCAGTCACTCACACAACTGATCTTGGATCTGTTGCTCCGGTCGACAAACCCTGTCCTTGATGCCAGATAAATGAGCGAGGGAGTGGGCAATAATAATTTGCTACAGCACACGCACATTTGTTTACATTTGGAAAACAAAACTTATAAGCATAACTTCACTAAGGTGTTCGTCGTCAGAGAACAAAATAACCATTAACACTAATGATGAATGAAAAAGACGTGGACAAGAGGGGCCCTGTCAGGTCAGTGTAGGCTTCAGTTTCAGTTTTAAAAGCTAGCAGTGATTGCGGCAAAGAGGAATACAGTCAGAAGCACAGAACTGATTACCGTCCCATGCCTACTCGTGTTAATAATAATAATAATAATAATGCATTAGTTTTATATAGCGCTTTTCTCAACACTCAAAGACGCTTTACATTACATTATTCATTCACTCCAGTCACACCTGGTGGTGGTAAGCTACTATGTAGCCACAGCTGCCCTGGGGCACACTGACGGAAGCGTGGCTGCCAGTTTGCGCCTACGGCCCCTCCGACCTCCACCGAACACCAAACACACAACCACATTCATTCATAGGCAATGTGGGTTAAGTGTCTTGCCCAGGGACACAACGACAGTGTGCGCTCGGACGGGGGCTCGAACCACCGACCCTCTTGTCACTGCCACATGAAGAGATAAATATGTTCTGGATGTGAAAAACAAAATCCAGATAATTAAGAGTCCAATTTTTAGGATCTTCCAGTTTTTATTTAGTTTTTGCTGATAATGTTCAGTTAGTAAATAACAGATGTCAGAAATAAATGAAGCTCAAGTTGCTATACCTTTTACATCATCAGAAATAACATCTAAGTAAAACATCAGCTCTCTGACATTGTTCCTGTTAGATTCTAGCTCTGGATAGATAATGAATGCATCCACCAATCAGAGCGCTCCTGTGCTGTGAAAATGTGTGATTGGTTAAACAGTTCGCTCTAAAACAAAACCCTTATAATGTAGCCCACATGTGACCTCAAAATATAATTCTCAGCCAGCTCATCCTTTTTTTTGCTTATATACGAGGGTGACATAAGGTAGTACAGTCCACAGTCCATAACTATTTCCACGAGCATGTCTAACGCCTCTACATTTCCTCTTCTAGGTGGCCTGTGAGTCCGAGCACTGTATAATCAAGCGTGAACATGAGAAGTGCATGGAGAGGATCGCCACGCACGACCCCGGCGATGACCTTGATTTAGGTACGTGTGATAGCGCCCCCTGTGGACACGCATGCCACATCGTGTTTGTTCCCCATCCATCTCTGGCATGAAGCCTATATCCACTGGAACCACTGTGGCTAAAGTGTTTACTTTTGGAAGGAAAACATCTGAAATAGGGTTAGCTTTGTTGGCTGAGGGAACAATGAAATAGGATTTTTTATATTGTCCAAGAAGAAGGGAGTGGGTTGACAGGATCATCTTAGAAAACTTATGGCCTGAGTACTAATACTAAAACACAGCTCAATGGGGTCTACATGAGGTCTAAACCAAGACTAAATCAGGACTCAACCAGGTCTAAACCAGGTCTAAACCAGGTCTAAACCAGGACTAAATCAGGACTCAACCAGGTCTAAACCAGGTCTAAACCAAGACTAAATCAGGACTCAACCAGGTCTAAACCAGGTCTAAACCAAGACTAAATCAGGACTCAACCAGGTCTAAACCAGGTCTAA
>JAVQKC010117768.1:0-14281 GCA_036025475.1 Philypnodon macrostomus
ACTCTTCGCGTCGAGTGAATAAAAATTAACAACATCGATATAAACGATATAGTCTAATTTATATCTTGTTTTAAATTATATCGATATATCGCTTATATCGATATATCGCCCAGCCCTATACTAAAGTCATTATCGATTTCTGTTATATTTAGAGATGCTAATGCTAATCATGAATAGCATTGATGCTAACGGTGCTCTTTGGGTGCTAATAGTTAGAGTAATGTTACAGTTAGTGACTCAAAAGTAGTCAGTATTATGTTCAATGCTGCTTCATTGTTGAGTGTGACATTGACAAACACTAGTTTATGAATTGTTGCAATCAGCCTGTATAATACCTTTAATATACACTCTTTTTTTACATTTTTTGTACAGCTGGCAGAGCGAGGTATGAATGTGGTCATCATTAGCAGAACCAAAGCGACACTGGACAAAGTTGCCAAGGAGATTGGTAAATTAGCTTTGGTTGTATGATGCTGTTATATGAAGGTCTAAAAATGTCTCACACACCATTCATGGCATAGACAAACTGACTGCACATTTAGACACATTTGGTTAAGCAGACCACTATTTCACCAAAAATGACTAACAATCATCTCTTGACATTCTAATGCCATTTGTGTGCTAAGGGAGAAGAGAACATTACAGGTGGCTTGATATTTACCTGCTCCTTCAAACAAGAGTTTTCGGTAGCATTGGTGTGTGCGTGCGTGTGTGTGCATGTGTGCGTGTGTGTGTGTGTGCATGTGTGCGTGTGTGTATGTGTGCGTGTGTGTGCGCGTGTGTGTGTGTGCATGTGTGCGTGTGTGTATGTGTGCGTGTGTGTGTGTGCGCGTGTGTGTGCATGTGTGTGTGTGTGCGCGTGTGTGCATGTGTGTGTGTGTGCGTGTCTGTTAGCAATTTTACGCAAAAACTTCTGAGCAGATTTGGGTGAAATTTGAAGGGAAGCTGAGGAATGACTGAGGGCTTTCTAGTTTTAGGGTTTACACAAACCGAAAAGGTTGACTAAAAGCTTGAGGATGCTTTTAAACGTTTGCTCATCAAGCTGTTGTTGAGCATACATTGTTAGGCCTATAGTGTTATACTAAGGCGGATACACATGTTAATCAATATCCTGCTCAAGTGTGTTGACATTTTCTTCATTGGAAAATGGTAAACAGCAGGCATACTTGTTTAAACCTGTATTGATTCTATTTATCTGATCTTTTTAAATTGCACACACATAAATGTGGTTGCTTTCGGGTGTGTCTTTTTGATTCTGTTTCTTGTAAAAGTGTACTTGATTTTATGTTATGACACACATGTATAAAGTCTTACAATGGCATGTTTTACATTTTGGACAAATAGTTCAACAGTGAAAATTAAAAATTAAAAATGATTAATTTACAGTATATACTTGCTGAACTATGTTTATTCCCATTAGGGATTGTGGCTGACTGGAGTCTATTCCAGCAACTTTGGACTTAGGGTACACTCTGGACACTTGTCAGTTAGTCACAAGGCTGACACAGAGACAGAGGGACAACCATTTAATTTACTGTACACACATGTCTTTGGATGGTGGGAGGAAGCCAGGGAGAACCCAGTAACATCAGTAAGATCAAACTCATTGAGAGGCAGGGGCGCTAACAACTTCACCACTATTAGTTTTCTTAAAATCAATGTTATAATAATGTATGAGTTATTGTTTTTTTAATCTCCATTCTTGATTAGGTGACTCTACAGGGAGGAAAGTTAAAGTGGTTGTGGCTGACTTCACCAAAGAAGATGTCTTCAGTAAAATTGAAGACGAATTAAAAGAAATGAACATTGGTGTTTTAGGTATGACTGGTTTTCCACACACCACAAACAATATATAAAATATGGAAATATAATTCTATAGTCCTATATTATTCCAGTCAATAATGTGGGAATGCTGGTGAGCAATGTACCCACTAAATTCTTGGAATCTTCAAACCTTGACCAGGTCAGTTTTATTTATTTTACTTGGCTTTTGTACCTTTGTGGCCACAGTTAATAGCTCCAGCCACCAGTGGTAAGAGCATTTATTCAACTAGATTTTGTGATGAAGACTGTAGTGACATGTCCAGCTAGAGCAGTTTTGGCAGTGGTGCAGTGGGTAGGTGCTCGCCCTTCAACCAGAGGGTCGGTGGTTTGAGTCTCTGTTCAAGCACACACTGTCGTTGTGTCCCTGGGAAAGACACTTAACCCGCATTGCCTATGAATTAATGAATGAATGTGGTGGTGGTTGGAGGGGCTGTAGGTGCAGACTGGCAGCCACCCCCTCTGTCAGTGTTCCCCAGGGCAGCTGTGGCTACACAAGTAGCTTACACCACCCGGTGTGACTGTGGAGTGAATGAATAATGTAATGTAAAGCGTCTTTGAGTCTTGAGAAAAGCGCTGTATAAAACGAATGCATTATTATTATTATTAATGTATACTATTAACATTTAAAATATTATCACGTTCATATTTCAGACGATAACAAAGGTGATAAACTGCAATGTGAAGACTATGGTCAAGGTAAGAAGTCAGAAGTACTTACCAAAAATTCACATAGATTTGTTTTTTTATGTGAATTCTAAGAGTTTGCCTTTTTCTCCCTAGATGTGCAAAATCATTTTACCTGGAATGGAGAACAGGTTTCTTCAAGTTCAACATATGCAGTGTTTTGCCCATTTGAAAATGTGTTTTTTATAATGTATAATGTATACATACAACTAGGGGGAAAGGCGTAATGATCAACATCTCATCAGGAGTCGCCTCAGTCCCCTTTCCATTGTATACTTTGTACTCAGCATCGAAAGTGAGAATATTCCAAATTTAAATACTCCAGCCTCGGAGTCATGGTAAACAGTGCCTCATGATCTTATGTGTCTTTCAACAGGTCTTTGTCGAAAGATTTTCTCAGGCCCTTCAAGCTGAATATGACGCTAAAGGAATAATTATACAGGTGAGTCGTTGATATTTAAGTACACATAATTGAAAATCCTTCTTCAGGGGTCACAAGCCAAAATGAAACACACTACACATAAATGTCTTTCCATTAAAGGGGCCCTTTATTGAGTAACCATGTTATAATGTTGTTTCTAAAGCTCTAACATTCCCAGAGTAGTTCAACATGGTGAAGAAACCCTACCTTGCTACTACTTTCCATTGTTTACAGTGATTATATTAATGAAATGGGCGTGGCCACCAGGGGGAAAGAGGGTCTTAAAGGAACCTATGGGGTTTAACCAGATTGGCCTACATTATTACTCACACATCTCTGATTTTTTAGACTGTAGCTCCGTTTGGCATCTCCACTCGAATGACAGGGTATCAAGACACCAATGCAGTGACGTTTTCACCAGAAGACTTTGTGAATAGCTCTCTGCAGTATCTCAGAGCTGGAGATAAAACATATGGGAGCATCAGTCACACAGTTGTGGTAAAATGCTATTAGTCTTTGAATACTACTTTTACATGGGTGATTGTACTTCTTTTCTGTACAGGGATGGTTTCTACGGACAATTCCATACCAGATCCTCTTTTCTGACACCATGCAACAGACTCTTCAGGACTATGTGAAAAGCGCAAGTGCGAAGAAAAAAGCAGCCCAAGGATTTCAAAATGGCAGCAGCAAATCACAATGAACTTCTTGTTGTTCTTGATTTTCAGTATTGCACTGGGTATGCTTTTGTTTATCAGTAGGATTTGTCTTGACACATAGGATATATTTTTAATATATTTAATGTTTTGGGTAAATACAATAAAGTTGTGCAGATTGTGTTCATGCGATCATAATTGTTGATTTGTAGTGGTTTTATACTGAATGCCACACCATAAAGGTTTGGGACTGGCACAGAGAGACTCTGGACATATATTGTGACCCACAGAAACAACCTCAATTTTAACCTGGGGATAAGAAAGTGAAATACATCACCTTAGTGAGTAGAGTGTTTTGTAATATAGCTCAAATTGCGTGGTAAGGGTATCACTAGTGCTTTTTCTGTAGTGGTATTTTTATTCTGGCTCTAGTTGAGGTTTACATGTGTCATATGGACCATTGTTTAGTGTTTATTCAGGTCCAGTTTAGTCCTGAATTTAGTTATTATAGTCAGGGTATTTTGCACAGAAATTTAGTTTTTTTTTAGATATGTTGTTTATTTTGTCTTTGATTGCAATGTTCAGGATTTAGGTACATTTTAGTCCCATTGTTCCCTGTAAATTATATCTAAATGATCTGAGAAACACAGTTGGAACACACCATCGCAAAACATGGCAAAAATAAAGCACATAATTCACCACTATTAAAACATATCATAACACTTAAATTATAACTTACACATAACACAAATATAACACAACATCATTGTATCAGTTTCCTTTTTTTCTTCCCTCAGATCTTGGTTCAACATGTTCTTGCTTGTGTGCATTCAGTTGGTATGATTTATTTGGCAGGATTTACTTGACACATAATTATACTCTGGGTAAAATGTTTTTGGTGGAGCCGCTTTCCTCCCTTTGTGCCCGAAGAATGATGAAAGCATTCAATATGATTCTAACCAGGCCTGTATTGATATTGTTTTGGCATTAGTTAGAACTTGTTTGAGATATCTTTTTTGACTGTCATTATAGTACTTTGGAGAATGCCTGTCTTTTCACACGATCATCAAGACAGACACCAAAAGGAAAATAAATGAAACTATGAAAAATATAAAAAAATAAAAATAACTAAACGCTGCTAAATATAGTGGATTTGTGTTTAGGAGCTCCGTCAGAGATGATGTAAGGCGGGTGGTCACAAGTCAATGGTCACTGGTCAGTGGTCAACAGTTAATGGTCATTGCCTGCATGATACTGTCCATCAGCTGAATAATGTTCGCTTTTGTTCATATCTTTTTTAGACAACCCCTTATTTATCGAGTCCCAACTTGCTACTTCCCCCCTTTTTATGTCCTTTTCTGATGTTATTCAATCCTGTGGACACTAGAGGGCACTATATGTAAAGGTTTCAAGCAAATGTTGCTCTGTATCGTCATCATTTTAACTCAAGAAATCTGGAACCATATTTTCACCAATAAAGACAATAACTGCTAATAGATTCTATGTTTTGCACATTTGTCCCATGATGCATTGGTGAGGTACACTTCATGTAATATGACTAATATGAGTAGGATAGAAAATATAGATAGAAATAATAAATAAATAAACCATCCACACTTATTTTTTATTATTATTTAAATATACATTGCTACAACTACATATAAATATTGAAAACTGTGTTATAAGCCAATTGTTAGGACCCACGTTTTACATTAAAGTTGCAGTACCTGATTCTGTGCAGGGAAACTATATACAACACAAAAAAACATAAATGTTTGAAATTTGAATGATGCGCTCTTCTTTCCCCATCTTCACCTTCCCAACCCTCTATCACGGTCTCACACAAACCAGAAAGTATCAGAATAAAAAGCAGCAGTCTGAATTTTAAAAAAAATGAAATTAGCTGTGAATAAACGGTGAATTTTGAAAGAAAACATCAGCTCCCTCACATTATTCGGGATTCTAGTTCTTGATAAATGACAATTATGAAATTATTAATTAAATAACTTCACATATAGGCTATAGCTCTATGGACCTCAATCCCCACAGAGTTCAAGAATATACTATAGTTTTGATGACTAAACGGTCCTGTCTGACACACTACATTCAATACTCACTTCTGCACTTTAAAGACGGTCCCTACGCTGGCCTCTGGGTTGTCATGGAGACTACTAAAGACAGTCCCTACGCTGGCCTCTGGGTTGTCATGGAGACTACTAATTATTGTCCCACTATAAACTATTGTGTACTTTTATGTGTCTTTACAACAGTTCTAACGTTGCCTTCAAATGCAGCAAGCTATCTGCTAATCTGGTAAATAGCTGAAATATTATTACCACATCGATATCAGTTGCTACCTCTTTAAGCGTCATCGAATCTCACATGAATTGATTTTTCAGTTAGACCCACTTTTAGTTCCCAGCCCACCAGTGGAGAATTCCGGAACTACACCTACCTCTTAACCATGAATTGTTATAATTAAGTAGTTAAATAAAGCTTAAATATACCATGCTTTTTCATGGAATTTCCCACCATTTTCCGACTCTCTAGTGCACCTCCTGTCTGTGTGGAGTCTGTCAGGTGTGCAGTAGAAAGGCCTGGGACTTTCCGAACCCCGGGTGCTCTGCAATTTACTTCAGCAATCACTTTATATAGCACCTTTTAATTTAACCTCGTCAAAGGTCGAATGTGATTCTGCCGGTTAATATGTCAATAATAGTGTTTTGGTAAAGGTGAAGAGTGTATAAGTAATGGGTGGTAATAGCATGAATTAGAGATTTAAAAATGCCTTTTTGATCAAATGTTGCCACGGTTAGAGATACAAGCCAATACATCCAGCTCTATAACACTTGATAGTAAAAGTTTAATCAACAGTAACCCTTAAACCAAAAGTGAGTCTTTATATGCTAAGTCTGATCTTTAACCTGCACATTGTAAGTGACTTCCGTAGATGTTTCACGGATTGTGCACTGACTGTTATGACGTTAAGACTTTGAGCATCAGCATCCAATATATTCACCATTAACAAAAGTTTTTTTTAAAAGGCTTATAAATAGTTAACTTGTGGGACTGGATGCTGGGTGGTCAGGTCTGGAGGATAGAAGCGCAGAACAGAGGTGGGGTCTTTGAGAATGCTCCTCCTCTCCTCTCCTTGCTGGACACTGGATGTTTGTTGTTAAAGTCAACAGAGGGCTCCAGAGAGGGTCCAAGACAAGCACAGAGCCACTGCAGCCCACCCAGAAGTCCACTCACCTCAATACACCACACAATATTCTGTTGAAATCAGAACTGCACGGTAAAACATATGATTATCCGGTTTGTTTAATGAAATTTCGGTAAGTCCGAAACACAGTGATATTACAGAATATTGTGGAAGTAGGGTTTAAGTCATTTATAGGTTATATTGCATTATTTTTTAATTTAATGACTCAAAAGTGAAATATCCATATCTTTTTCTAAATACGCCCTAGCCAATCACATGTCACCAACTCTGTGCATTTAGTCATATACGACAAGCTGATCAGAATGGATTTAAGTTAATTTGAACGTGGCATGATAGTCAAAGGCAAATGAGCTGGCTTGAGTATTTCAAGAATTACTAGGATTTTTACCACAAGAATCCCTAAGGTTTACAGAGAATGGCCAGAAAACTAGAAAAGATTCAATGAGCAGCAGCTCTGTGAGTAAAAATGATTGTAGATGCCAGAAAATCAGAGGAGAATGGGCATACTGGAAAGAGATGAGGTAAGAGATCTAAAATTACATTATAACTAACCAGAGCAGAAGACCACCTTTGAACAAGCAAAGATCTTGAATCAAAGGAGAGCAGCAGACCACACTGGGGCCACTCTATTAGGTACAAAGTGAAACAGCAACAGAATGAATAATATTCCAGTTTTGAAGCAAAGGAAGCAGATTTGAACAGTAAAGTGAGTGTCCCCTCTGACATATGGAGGGGTTTGCTTGTATAGCCTCACTTCAAGGCGAAGGGCCCTACAAACATAAACAGAGAGAGCTGCAGCTGGAGTGGGGAGACTGTGCTTGTATACCCACAGTCTCTATACTAAACAATGGATCAAGTGACGCACAGGTCTTTGGCAGAGCAACAGAGACCCTGGCCCCTCCAAAAAGCCTTTCTGGACGTTTATAACCCTCGTCTCAATATTTACCCCACTGGGAGAGACTTTCCATTTTCTTTTGTTTACAACGAAGAAGAATATTAGACTAGACCTCGCTATAGTTAGGTCCATTGGACGTTCAGTACAGAAGCTAGATCATTAGGTTTAGCAGTACCACAGTCACCGCTATACCAGGCTTAGCCCAACTAAACAACTACAACTAAAAATTTATACCATGACACACATTTGACATTAAACTATGCCAAAAAAATTAAATTCTGATTTTCTATGGCATCTTCTGAAGGGACTAACTGCAACATGTATGCAAAGGAAACAGTATCTTTGAGTGGACTCCCAATGCAAGGAGAGATACTGTATGCGATCTGCAGATGAACGTAAAAGTCTAAATTACATAGTGAATTATTAGCAAGAAATCATCAGTTTGACTGGCAGTACTGACAGTTAGATGTGCTTAGGTAAAGCCAATAATAGAGAATGACAGCAGATGACAACCAATGAAAATTAGTCTCACAGAATTGGGAAATGCCAGAAAAAGGAAGGAGAACAGACCTATATTATGCATTAAAAGAAATACTGTAGGCCAATGCAAACTTCTTAGGCTAGACTTTAAAACTGCTCATATTTCAGCAGATACTCGCCAACTAAGTCAATGTTTCTTGCATTAATAGTTGCTAATTAGCAGCTGGTGACTCAGCAAATGTTTGACTGTATGTAAGTGAACAGCATGGCCTCTTGTTCCAGTAACAAACTGAGGAGGTCCTCCTGTGTGCCAAAGACCAACACCTCCCCTTCATTAGGAAATTACACACCATTTGCCCATCATTCCTGTGCAGTCTCCCAGGTAACAGTTAGGAGTAATTTAAACTAATTCACCAGCTCCTGGGCCCTTCCGCTCCTCATTATGCCCCATAATAAAAGAGATATAGCACAGAGGCACACACATACTTAAAAAGACATACATAGTTCTCTAGTTCATGGTCATCATCCTGTAAGATATAACTTTTGGCAACAAAAAGCCTAGTTGTGGTCTGTTTTTATTTGTATTTTTCTATTGTGATAAGCCAGTAATTCCCAGACTGTGGTATGAGTAATCTGTGTTATGTGGACTCTTTCTGTTGAAAAGGTACTATATGGTCAATATAATAATTTAAGATTAAATAGCCTGATCTAGTTCTGGTGTGGACATGGTTACATAATATAATAATTCTGACCTGGTCTAATTTAGTCCTGGTTTATCCATGTTATATAACGTTTGGATCTATACTCAGGCAAGTGAATCCTTGCCAAATGCAAACTCAATCTCTTTCTTTGGTGTGTGCATTGAAGACATGAGACTTAAAAAATAATGTTTAGTGATAGATTGCTAGAGTTACTTTCACTTCATACCTCTGGAACACCGGAGGTAAACATCCAATCCAAGTGAGCATTATTATAAAGTTCGATAAACTGGAGACAAAGAAGAGCGGAGGCCCGGGTCAGTACGAGTCAAGTCTCAGTCACAGTTTTTGACTAATCAAATCAAACCAGGTGTCAGGGTCTGACTTTCACAAATAAACCCACAGGTCCAGGAGCATAAGTGTCGTTCTGCTGACCATCCAGTTTACAACAGGCTACAACAGTCAGGCCATTGGAGTATGACTTTAAACAGACCATACCTTGTCCTTCACTGGGAGACGTTGATGGGAAAACTGGATGTGAGAAATGGTAGCACATGTGTGGTTCCAACAGTGTGGTGGTTACTAAAAGTAGTCATTGTGATGAGTAAATATGTTGTGGGGTGAATGAAGCTTCCGTCACGTTGCTTCTCTTGACGGTTTAAATTTAGCAATATACCATATATATGTAGCTTCAAACAGTGGAGGGAGGACATTCAGTCATTTTACTATACAAACAATGTGCCATTTAAGACATGCCATACATGCAAGATCCTGAGTCAAGAATTATGCCCATAGTGTTAAGGATCAGTGTCAGTCAACCATGTTTGCCTTCTTCCATTAGCTACAGAGGGCTGTCAGTCATCAGGTTAGCCGATCTATTGTGGGAAATATGTCAAGCCATGTCCGTCTATAACAAAAAAAATAAAATCTGAATCTTGTTGTTGGAAAAGTTCAGGGCAAACAATGGTCTTTTCATTCTCCATCTTATATTTGAACAGGGTGACAGATGTGTGGTCGAGGTGCCACCCAGCATTGCAACTTTGCATTATGGCTTACTCAGTCATGTTGAGGCACGCAGGCCTTTCTCCTGTTTATTGATAGCTATCAGCACATTCTAATATCTACTTAACACAACAACTCAGCAAAGCAGCTCTCTTTGGGACATGGTCCAATTAAGTGGAGCAACTAAGAGTTTATTTACAGCCAGGTTTAGCATTCACATGATCACAGCTCAAGATACAGTGTGTTTCTCAAAAGCTTTGAAATGATAACTATACAAGAATGAGGGTGATTATTAGGTTTATTCTGATATATATATTTTTATTTGTAAATCTTTTGAGTGCATGTGGTAGTTATGACTGCAATTCAAAACTATCCTACTGCCTCTGAACACTTGCCCCGTAGAGTCATTGTGTTGAACTACATCACAAATTGTATCGGTCATAATGGAATATCTTCTACAGACAATGGCCAGTAAATCACTGGGCTGATACAACCACTATTATTCATAAATACACACATGTTTTGGACACTGGGTAACAGGCCCAGTACCTGGAGAAAACATACAGTAAAATGTATAGAACACACAATTATAACATCAAACAAATTGGTAGTTTGCTTTTCTTGTAAATATTGCTAAACATATCATTAGATTAAATACAGCATAAACAGTAAAAATATGTACAACAAAACATACATATAGGCTACATACCAAGGTCACATTGCATTATCACGTCACTGTAAACACAACTCAAACCATCACACAGTTGAGAGTCTGAGGTAGTGAGTAAATGTGCAGATGGTGATTAAATGTACATACTAAATGATTTTTAGAGTGTGAGTATAAAGTCATCGATTGTATGTATTAAAAACTCTTGTAAGGGAAGTATAGCAGGTTTGCAATATAAAAGAACACACTAAAAATGTAAACAGTAAAATATTTCTTAAAAACAATCAACAGTGATTAAAACTAATTTAAAAAATACTGCAAGAGAAAAGCCTGTAAAATGTCTTCAAACAGTCTTACTTCTTCCATCGAAATTTCTCATTGGTTTTCCATAGATTTTTACTTTGCTCTTCTTTGTAGTGATCCCGAGCTGCTATCTTAGTTTTGACACAGACCCTCTCCACTTCATCCAGATCCGTCAGCCTGTTTAAACTCTCCTCATTCCCCTCCTGTAGAACATCCCAGAAGTCTTTAGAGGCTCTTTTCAATGGTTTTGGAGAGCTAACTTCACCCATAGCTGCTATTGGACAGCCTGAAGTAGAAGGAGAAGTAGTAGCAACCCTGGATGAAGATGGTTTGCTAAGACTTGTTGAGGATAAAGATGTTTTTGGTGAGGTCTTCTTTGCCTTGAATAAATCGTCAAGAATCGAGGTGTCGCCTATTAAATCTGTAAGAAAAGAATTTGGTTTCGGGGTAGTTGAAGGTTTGGTGCCGTCTTTCGGATCTTGATGTTTCTTAGATAAAGATTGCTCTGCCTTGATTTCCTGTGCTAAAGGCTTAGAGCTTATGCTAGATGGTCCATTACTAATTTCTGATTGTGATTTTTTCGCTTGGCAACTTATAGCTTGGTCAAGATCTTTAGAATTTGTGACTTTTTTAGTAAAATTACATCTTCTCTTTATGAAGCTGCTGGTTATCTCGACTTTTTCTTCTGGCCAGTCCGCCTCTGGGCTTGGAACATTCTCAAATGGATCCTGCTTTGCTTGCACTGACTCCAGCTTTTTCTGCTCAGTTTTTGTTCTTTTCTTGCCCCTCCGATTAGGACTAGTTTCTGTAGCAGGTTTCGTCTCTTCTCTACAAAGAGTTGATGCAGATGGTGATGTTTTGGAAGTGGTGGAGGGGGTGGTCTTAGGTTGACGGAAGTGTTTTGAAACAGTGCTGGCTAAGTCGGGATGATCCAGCGAAGTGTAGAACTGATGTAACCAGGACAGTCTTTGATTTGAGGTGCTTTTGAGAACTTCTGCTGCCAAACGTTGGACAGAAGAGAAGTGAAATTTTGTTGCCATCTCCTCCAAATGCTGCCTGCACAAATAAAACAGAGAAATGTGTGTGAGACAATGACATAATGACATAGCATTGCGGCCTTCAGACCGTTCTAAATTATCACCTTTTTGATGCCATGCTCTGTAAAATATGACGTAGGCAAACATAAACACTAGAAATGCTAGCTCTAGAGGTAAAGCTTATTAACCATTGTGTATAAAGTCTACGTTTTTATTTAGACATTCAATTTTATGTCTAAGCTGATGTTAGGACGACAATTCTGACAAAAACACTGATGAAACAATGCCATTTGTGGTTTTCATTGGAAAAACAATAAAAACGTTACCAGCAGGAATCCCAGTGTACACATGGTTTGGTATAACTGCTGGTTAATGAAGGGACTCTTAAGTTAGACAGGCTTTTTCTTTCTGCACAGGGCACCTAAGGGCAAAAACAGACCAGGCCGACTGTCCTGAGGAAGGTTAAACTGGAGCCACTGAGGTGTTAGCTTGCCTGATATGTGGTATGCTAATTGAAGTGGTGCAATAGTATAAGACCGAGGTGTGTATTGGAATATTCACTGTAAATGTGTGCTGACGTGTGCATGTATCTATGTGGCTTTTGGACGGCCCGGAGCGATCGTTTTTGGTTCCACTCGGGAGGGCTGTGGTTGAACAGGGGAAGAACTCCAGCACTGTCAGGCCTGAATAGGAAGGGGTAAGTGTTTGGCACGATGCTGGGAAATAGGTGGAGGCTCAGAGGTGGTCCGCACACACTGTTCCCGAGGCCCTGGTGGGGGCGCTCATTACCAGCTCTGTGGTGAGCTTTGGCTCTTGTCCTCGAACCTGCCGGGAAATCATCTCCTCTGTTATACACTTTCTACTGCACTCTGAAACACTGGGCCTTTTCTTCTTCATACTCCCTTTGCCAGCTTTTGTATAGTAAAAAAATCTTTTAAAAAAGTAATCTTCCCAAATACAGTCATCTTTGCAAAAGAGTTACCCGTGTCAAGTCAGTTGTACCTAAAATAAGACTCAACTGTAATTATGCTTTTCACATTTTTTCTCCAAAAGAGAAAAGGTAAAAAACAGAGAAATGTTTCATTATTAAAAAAACGCCCAGACTTACAACTTGTGCATCACTTCTTTACATAACAACTGACTTCAGGAAGAGATACATTCCAGATTCATTTCAGATTTGAATGCAATCTGCAGTTTATTAGCATCCAATACAACCAATACTAGCATGTACTTGCTTTCTATAATACTAATTTTATATATAATTTCTTTCATTCAATATGAGCTTCTTATTCTTATATTTTCCGATGTTTTTTTTTCAGAAAATGGTAGCAATATTTCAGTTTCTGTTCAATTGTGTTAAAATTTCTAAGGTTTGAAGCACTGCATTTTGTTTTATTTAGATTTTTCCCACTGTCCCAATCTTCCCCAAACTGAGTGATCCTTACACCATACACTTTTATCTAACCTAAATTTCATTTACCTGCAAATGCTCTGAGGGGTTTCTCCAATAATAAACGTGGCGTGTTTGGTCTGTTGCACACTTCTGGTAGTAAATGTAACAGGATGATCCACACTTGGTCTCTCCAGGTTTGTTGTGGAGGTACTTCTGGTTGGGAGTGGGGAACTGTCTGGTAGGCCTTCCACCAAGCTCTGAATAAGCCAAGCCCGTTATTAAGCAGACTGATACAGAATGTTATAATATGGCCATTGCCTACCTCCTGCGTGCCTATAAGATGATTGGCTGCTATCTGCGAGAACATGTGGCGTTCAAAGACATCTCTTACAGCCGCTCTACTGATCAACTCCTCTGCTCTGCTTCCTCCCACTACCTTCTGGTTGGAGTGGGTATAGGCAACCTCTTGAACACCACCTTTAAACAAAAACAATCACTCATAATAGTGTACATAATTTTATGAGAAAACCAGAAGATTTATTTTACAGAACAGTAGTTTGACAGGAAATCACTGTGGTGAGCCAGATTCAAACTCAACTCAAACATCAGGGTGAGCCATGTTAGCTTTGAATATGGGCCCATGTATATTTTGTTGCATTGAATGTAGGTAAGTTGTATGTACGTTTTTGAGCTTATAATGAATGTATGATGTATTATGATCGTGTGTTTTGGTCCTAAATGTAAAGCTAATTTCAAACTAACTAATGAAAGGGTTGGATGTGAATAAATATTATTATGGAAGCTGAAGATCGTATCCACACTCCATCCCGTTCCCTCCGCTCCTCTGACGCCCACCTCCTGTCCTTCCCCTCCAGAACTAAGCTCCGAACCTGGGGTGACAGAGCCTTCTCCGTTGCTGCCCCCACACTCTGGAACTCACTCCCACAACCCATCCGTGACTGCTCTGACCTCCCCACTTTCAAAAGCCTGCTCAAAAC
>JAVQKC010117774.1:0-12458 GCA_036025475.1 Philypnodon macrostomus
CTGTGGAAAGGAGTCAGTCCAAATAAGGAGTAAACTGAGGCCTGGAGAAGAATCCTTACCATAAAAAGAAAATGCACCAAGGTCTTGACTAAGGCTTACTGTAAGCATGATGTTGTGTAAGCGTGTCATCCTATCAATTCAGTTCGGTGTCTTTATGATATGTACCTGTGTGAAAAAGTTGAAACTGATTCGTTTTTGAGTTATTGCATTCACACGGAGGATCTGTGGACGCGGACCAATATGATTCCACAATATCGTTGTTTCGCCGATATAATAATAAAGGGAGACTGGATAGTCTTTTCTTTGAAAAGTTATGCTTTTTGTAACAGGTTCAGCCATCTGCATTTCAAAATAACATTTTATATTTTTAGTCAAACAATGGCCAAGGTGTATCCTTTGTATCCGAGTGCTTTCTAGTTTTTAAATACTTCTTTCCTAAGTGGTTAACATTTGTTTATATACACTGCACAGGGCAGAGACTGAAGATCAGACTGATGTGTGTGAGAAACATAAAGTGTCTGATCCTGACCAACACGAACAAACCCAGCAGCCCCATTCATATTCAGAGCAACTGTTGAGCAGGTTAAGTCTTAATGTAGGGCTTACTGCATACCATAATTTATTATCGATAATAATGACTGTTGTCTTTATTGTTTTTGACACAGATCTGAAATTGAGGGCACAGCTGATCACTCCGATAACTCTGATGCTGTGTGTGAACCACAAAGCCAAGTGTTACAAACTGAAAAGGCTGTAATAGATGGACCTCCTGCTCCTGATCAATCTGCAATACTTCATTCAAACACAGACAAAATGGAGCATCCCTTGGAAAACACATCTGTAGATCTCAGCTTTGGTGATACTTTTGATAATAATCAGAATGAGTCAACTCCAGCAGAAAACAAGGTCAGCCTTCTGCAGCAGGACAGTGACTCCAACATGATTCTGCAGCAAAGAGACCAAGCAGTGGGTCAAAATGAATCCAGAAAACAGACTTTATCCAATGGCCATGTGACCCATAAAGAACCAGAGATAAATGTGATTATTTTCATTTTTAAATCTCGTACTTATTTCAACATTACTACAACTATAAATAATATACTTCAGGCTATATAAATTGATATGTCTGTCCTGCAGTGTGGACCAAATGAACTGCATGAAACACATATGTCCACCATGAGCATGGGGCCACCTCTGCCTCCAGTCTACAGGGATTGCAGCGACCAGCCTGGACTCGGGGGTTTGGATGATGTGACGGACTCTCAGCTCAACACCATTATGATGACGTAATGACACTGTTTAGATTTAATTCATAAGCCCAGAGGTTGGCAGGGTAGCTTTAAGAGTATTATTTCAAAATATTACAAAGTTGAAGTCAAAGTATGTTTGGTTTACTAAGACTACTCTTCAATGAACATGTCACTCAAGTAAATGTAACTGAGTTAATGTAAGCATTATAAGCAGACCTAGGACTTTCCAGTTGAGTTTTTATTTCTTTGTAAGACCTACCTAGTCCATCCTAATGACCTGTAACGTGTCCTGATACAGAGAGGAAGTTATGACCGTAGAAAATGGTGCCTCTGGAGTCGATTATGAAGATGGCTCGGAGCTGATTCGTGGGCTCATCAGAGAACTGTCCTCTTTGAAGTCAGTGCATGTTATTTATTTCACTGTTTTGCCCCGATCCATGTTGTTCTGTCCTCTGCCTATGCTCTAAATCAGGCGTGTCCAAACTTTTTTCACTGAGGGCCACTCTCTGAGGTGACCAATTTCACTTAAGTCTGTTTTCTGGACACGTTATAAGATGTTACACAATGAATGCTTTCTTTGAGTTGGATTATGTAGATTCACATATAATAAAAAAAGACAATTTGGGCCATTTGAGAGGTAAGCCTGAGGGCCATAGTTTGGACACCCCGAGTTACTGTAATTTTCTATTGATTACTCTCGATGGGCACTCTAATACTCTATGTAGGCTTGCAAAATGTTTTTTTAAGTATTATATTTTGAAATTAGGAAATTGGACTGACAGACAGCGCAGGTTTATGTTCTATTATCTTCTTTCTCTCTTGCAGCCGAACTGTGATGGCCACTGACCGTGAGCTTGAACACCTCAGACGCAGGGGTAAAACCTCAAGAAAAGCCACTCGATAAAGCCTTTGTTTTGAGTTTCTTTGTTCAAAAGGCTGATAGAGATTACATAGTACTATACTAAATGTTAAATGTGGTGGCATCATTTGTTCAATGCCAAACTAAAACCGTTGTAAATGAAAGTGTGTTAATGATCTGTTACAGACATCAGAACACCACACTTTTAAATGCTGTCAACACTAAGGATCACACGTTTCTTTTTCACAAGAGCACAAAGACATTAAAAAGCAACATACATGTCAAACTATAATGTGATGCCTAACATGATGCTTCAGAACAGGCATCATGTTGGAACGTGAACAAGCCAAGATATAAAAAATGTAAATGGTCATATGATGCTTAAATATAGAAAACATATGCTGGGTTTTTGTTTTGTCAATAATGGTCCTTCAATGCATAGACAGGAGGTTTGAAGATGGACATTAGCTGACCATGATTAAAATGTCAAAACAACATATATATTAATAATAATATTTTGCTTCCAAACTGAATATTGGACAGTCGTTAAATAGATCACAAAGACAGAGCCACTCTAAACGCACATCACGCAACAAAACCAGCTGGACCACGACTCCAATCAGCTCTGTGCAGGCCACACTGCAGTTCTAAAGGCATGCAAATAAAACACACAAACACAGCACACTGTAATAAACTTAAACAAAGTCAGTAAAAAATCTCGGCCTCCAGGCCTAGGTCGTTTCAATCAGTTGGTTCAGCGTCTGGACATGGCGTAAACAGAGCTATAGTGGCTGTCCACTTTGGGGCAGAAGCGCTTGGTGTGAGCCTTGGTCCCTGTGGCTCCACACAGCGGACACACGTACTGCTGCAGATACGGGCACAGGACCTCTCCGGCCTGGTTCTTCAGCCAGTGTGACCCATACACCTCCTCCGACTCCCCGTTGTGCTTACAGAAACTGCAGAACATGCGCTCAGACCCAACGACACCCGGGGGTTTGAAGCGTGGCGTCTTCTTACGATCTTTGGGCCCTCTTGCAACAAGTGCAGTTTTTAAATCCCCCGCTTCTCCGTAGCAGGACAGTGCGTAACAGAGGCCCTGAGGAGATGGGGATGGCGATACCATCGAGGGCTCGTTGTGGACTTCGGGAGACACAGAGGTTATGCACACAGAAAGCACAGCTCGGCACAGTTCAGACTGTGGGTCTGAAGCCGGAGGAGTCGGATCAGGCGGCCCACTGCTCCGGCCCAGGATCTGTTTGACCGTGTCCGACAGCCCCATGTAGTCTTTCCAAGGCTGAAAGGATTTTCTGTCAGACTCCATGCAGCTCGGAAAACGATGGAGCAGCTCCCACACGAAGTCGTTCATTCTCCTGTTTCACCACAAAGCGCCGTTCTGCTCGGTTTGTCTCGAGCGGATTGTTTGGAAACTTTGGAAACGTTGTGGCCCGATGGCTCGCTGTTGTGCCTCGCGCAAACTTGATTGGTAATTGCGTACAAGTGTTGATTGATGGATGGCACGCTGCTCGTCGCGCAGCCAATCACAAGGCCAGGTGCAACGGTCAACCATAGGTCTTCTTTTCGTCCAATCATTTCCCCCTCATCACGCAGTGCATGCATGCTCTCTGTTGGGCCCGTTTTAGCCTAGTCACTTAGTTCTGCTTAGTGGGAACAAATGAATAGGCTACACTACTGTATATTAAACTATGTATAGGATTGATGTACACAAATAATAATTAATGTAACTTAAATTAATTTCCACCCAAATGTAACAACATTGAAATTTATTTGGAGGTAAATATCTTTATATATACACACATACAAAATTAGAAATGTGTTAAAATGACCAGTCTAGACGAGGAGCCGGGTTGGTCGCTGGATGGGTCCTGTCCCACAGGTCCTCTGTGCCTCTGAAGGTGAAAAGGAACAATTACTTCTACTTTAGTGTCTCTGCATATTAATATAGTTTGTAGTTTTAAATGACACAAATCTAGATTGACTGACCTGCAGTGGTTATAGGACAGGTTGAGTGCAGAGTAGAGCTCAGGGGTGCTGGGAGTCTGAACATGCACTTTTGAGTCGGCTTCTCTCTTTGACACAGCAGTCGATGGAGTAGTGGGCATGGGACTTCCAGAAGTGTTTAGGGGCCGAATACCAGAGAAATCTAAATCAAAAAGTTCCATGTAATTCTCCTTCTCAAAACGAATTACATCAAGTATTTCAAGTTGGTACTCACTAAGACCAGTGCGCTCTCTTTTGTTGTTGGCTTGAGTTTCGTTTCCAAAAACAGGATAGTCACAAAGATACTGCTGCTTTAGGAGAGAGGCCTTCTGCTGCTCAAAATCACGACGCTAAAACACAAAAAAGTAATAGTCACAGAAAGAACCAGGTGATAGTAATAGGTTATAGATTTGCATTAAACATTTCTAATATATACACCTCATGGCTCAGACGAATAGCGGCGTCTGTAAAGGCCTGTCTTTCCTTTTCAAAAGTCCACCTCTGGTGCTCCAACTCAGCCCTGAGCTCCTGAAGTCGATCCCACTCTTCCAAAAAATAGGAGTCAGCCAGTTCAGACGGCACAGGTGACCCAATGCTGTCCTGAAGATAAAAGAGCATTACTAAAAATATGATTTGGTTTGTTTTGGAAGTCGCTGTGTACCTGCAGAAGTTGTTGTTGCATTTTGACAAGTTGCTGACTTTCCTTCAGGTCACTTTCCAGTTGAGCCATGAGCTTATCATGATCTGTGCCAACCTCAGTGGGGCCTTAACAGAGAAAGACCCTCATCATATTAAAGCTGGAGGCACTACCCGTTTCATCTCTTGTTTTGGGGCAAAAAATATTTACAATAGTATCGACGTTATAACAGAAGTCATCTGAGAAAACAGTTGACTTTGAGGCCCGCTTTTGTTTTAGAGGAACCAATGACATTTCCACAAGACAAGGGTGCTCTGGGTGGTATAGATACATTCATTCATTATCTATCTATCTATCTCAGGAATAATGTGAATTCCACACCGCTGCTCATTATTCTCACACTTCCTGGTTTGTGAGACAGTGGGAGGGGTTTGGGGAACATGTAATCACATTCACGGGGTTAACATACAGACTATCCAGAGAGCTTGCGTATCGGCTGCTGCCCCCCCCGAGAATCGAACCTACAACCTCGCTCATAAGCACTATGCTATAGTATTTGCTACAAAAGAAACTTGATTTTTACCTTCACAGATGAATGTGCCGAGTCTCTTTTGCACCTGCCTCCAGCTCTGCACCACTCCTCCGGTCACATGGTCCCCAAGGGCCCTCTCAGCCTGGTCCAGCCTTTTGTCAATATAGTGTGTCTCACCCTTAAACCCTTCTAGTTCAGATAGCGTCTTCAACAAAATTAATTATTGCAGCTGGTCATTATTGGTGTCACAAAAGGCCAATATAGTAAAAACCCATAGAGTTACCTGTTCCATGTCACACCTGAGTGCGTGAAGGACAGACGTCAAACTGTGGCGCAACTTCATGGCCTCTCTGAGCTCTGCCTCTCGTCTCTCCAGCATCAGACGGACTGTTCCTTCTTCACGTTTGCTTTTTAAGAATACTGACTTTAGAAATATCAGCGGTTCTCAACCTGTGGCTCGGGTACCTCTGGTGGTACTTGGGCTCTTTCTATCGGTTCTTAGGACTCGGCTCATGTCCAAGTCCCCAAGTGCCATTCAATCTCAAAAATCACACCAATTTTTTTTTTTTCATATTGGGGGTCCATCTGAACTTTTCTCTACTAAAATATATAGGGCGGCAGTGGCGCAGTGGGTTGGTGGTTAGAGTCCCCACCCAAGCACACACTGTTGTTGTGTCCCTGGGCAAGACACTTAACCCACATTGCCTTTGAATGAATGTGGTTGTGTGATTGGTGTTGGTCATATTACATTTATATTTTATTAGGCAGACTTTTTTCATTTTTGAGTTCGAGTTCCACATTCATTTATTCAGACTCAGTAACATCTATGATTACTGATCTGTTTTTGTAGATATCAGGATTATTCCCGCAGACCAAATTGTTGCAGCGATATACTTGGTTTATTTTGGTTTTATAATTTTAATTTCCAAGTCTAAAAAAAATTTGGTCAAGGGTTCAAACGGTTAATTCCTGGTTGATAGATGATTTAGTTTAGTTCTATAGCTTAGATTAGACATCGTTTAGTCCTGCTCTTGATTTAGACCTTTTATATTCAATAAAATTATACTTTGAAAAGTCAAATATTTTCTGAGCTGGTACTTGGTGTGAAAAGATTGAAAACCACTGACTTGGATTAAACTCCAAAACAACAATTCAACATACTTTGCTGCAACCGTGGGCTGCTCTCTTTTCCCTCGAGCACTTGGTAGGGTGTTCAAGACTTTAATGGCTAGACAGAAAGCAATCATATTTAGTGAAAATGTGGGATTTGGGAATAAATGAGTTAATCTTACAGGGGACTTTGTCTTTGTGCCCGTCTGTAAATAGTGACATCCTCTCCTTCATCCTGTTGATGTTGTGCTCTCTGCGCCTCAACTCCGCCTCCTGCTGGTTACATCGGAGCTGCAGCCGGGAGCACTTTTAAATATACAGTTGAGAATGAATTAATTTAGAAAATGAGAAATCAACTAAAGAGCTCACAACGTACTTTTGTCCGTTCACATTTGAGCATGTCTTGGAGTCTGGCCACGTGGTCATCCATCGTTTTCAACTGCTCCTAAATATTCATATATCATATATTCATGTCCACACATCATGTATCATGTATGTGCAATACTATATCAAGTGCAATACAAAATCTAATCTGAAGTATTTTACCACCTGTGAAATACTCTACTTACACCTTATTTAAATCCTCCTGTATTTTTCTTTTTTATTGTACTTTTTATTATATGTTTATTATATTGTTACTTATCTCTTTTATACACACTTTTTTACCATGTAATATTATTGCATGCTATTAGTACTTCATGACTATCTTAGCGAGTCTAACAGTTCTTCCGATCCAAAGCATTTCATTGCATTTTTTGACCCTGTGTTGAATGTGCATCTGACAAATAAACTGAAACCTGAAACCTGATATTATTTAGACTAGTAGCAGATATAGACTACAGTTGAGTTGTTTTCCAAGTTATCATCTGTATAGTTGTAAAATGAAAGGCCAAGAAATATGTAGCCTATATCAGACCACATTTATGAAGAAATCAAGTTTTTTTTCTTGATGAATAAACTACTTACCCTGAATGAATCTCCATTGTCCGGTTGCTCTTCTCTGTCATCCCACCAGGTGGTGCTGCTGTACACTGGACTACTGGTGGCGCTGAGGTCTCTGTGCTTAGAGGGCCCTAGAGCAACCCACATAGGTCTAGTTCATTTTTTTGCATGTCATCATCCACATTCGTACAGTATAACCAGTTGATTTGAGTATGAATTTGTTATTTTGATTTTGGTTTACTTTTTTTTGAAGCAGCAAATGATGTTTGATCAAAACTACCCGTGGGATACCTGTGAGATCCTGCTGTCGTCCCAATCTTCTCTGGCCAAACCGAGAAGCCATCTGCACACTTTAGTCAGTAATAATTCAAATGGATTAACATAGGCTGTGAGCTGAGAGATTTCTATTCCTTTTTGAGTCTTACCTGCCACTTTCTCAGACGAAGGCGATCACCAGGTGATGTCAATTGAGCTAATTAACTTAAAGGTGGAAAAACTTGCGCAACCAAACCAATGGATTCTCCTTTTTTACGCTATATAAAAAAACATGTCATGAAGCTGCTTAACCACAACTTCTTTTGTGGATCAATTAAAATGTAAGGTCTTTGCTTAAATTGACTTGACTTCAAGGCTGGTCTGATGGTGGGTAGAAAATAAGGGCTAATGGTACAATAGCAACACTAGTCAGGGGAAAGCCCTTAGCGCTCTGCAAGTCTGAACAAATGTACAGGTGTATTTGGACAAAACAAAACTACATTACAATCTGCAAAACCCATAGTTAGAGTTTCTTACTCGATACATTGATTTTTTTCCAACAATATTGTAACTTCTTCTGTCTAGGAAGCTTACACACACGATGAGAAGTAGTGTCTGAAAGAGTTTATTTTGTAAAAGTTTGCCCACTACATCAAGTTTTTAGAGATGTGTTTTTCCCGCTCCAGTGTTGTGTTATCGAGAACAGTTGAAGCCTGATGTAATAAATACAGTCAAACATTTGGCCATATCCAAGCAACATTATTCACAATGTTTAAGGCTTTATTGTGTTTCTTAAATTAAGGACAATAACAAAGAGGCTAATCTAAGCAACCTTGACATGACATTAAATATATACAGAGAACATCTGAAAGTCAACAATCATGTGTCTTAGAGGGCGTGTACCATATATCCATGCAATGCATTAAACATTTGTAGATGACATTTTAGTAGTGTTTACTGTTGAGATATTCGGGCTGTCTCATGGTTTTCATCATCATGAGTGAAGCAGGAATGTGCATAGTTAAACCAAAAATGATTCAATAATTAACAAACTTAGTGTCAATATCAATATAACAAACATAGGCTGGTCTCAATGTAACAGATGGGAGATTTTATACCACTCATTTTGGCAAAAGATTGGCCCAGTCCTCTGTAACTACAGAGATGTGCTGCTGGTAACATTAACTGTACAAGTAGAAGAGAAGATGCCTTCAGTGGAAAGTCAAGTATCTTCATAGTTTTCTGAAACAGACGGATAAAAGACGTTACTTCAATAGTGACGATAAAAGCCTGCTTTTGTACTAAATGGAGCAAGGTTACAGCTTTACATGTGATCTGACTCTAGTGAAGCTTCAGGGAAACAGTTGATAGCTAATGACAATTTACTGACTGATTGCTTCTGGTGTTGGGATTTTTGAAAAATGCCCTAAAGTAAATATGAACTACCATATTTTCCACACTATAGGGCGCACTGGATTATAAGGTGCACTGTCAATGAATGGTCTATTTTCAAACTTTTTTCATATATAAAGGCGCACCGGACCATAAGGGGCATTAAGCGAAACAAAACAGTCAGTCAGTCAAACTTTATTAAACGCGTTCACAATAACTCTCAACATTGTTAAACGTTAATGGGTGTATTCACAATAACTCTCAACATTGTTCAGTTGTAACACGTAAAAATGATATGGCCATTTTGGGTTCATATATAAACACTAATAATAATACACTACAAATATTATGGTGAAGCATAGTACCGGTATGTATTACTTCGCGACGCTCCTGATTCCCGGAGCATTGTAGTTTACCGAAGTCGTACCAAAACATTTTGACGGAGCATATATAAGGTGCTCCGGATTATAAGGCGCACGGTTGGTTTTTGAGAAAATTAAAGGTTTTTAAGTGCGTCTTATAGTGCGGAAAATACGGTATGTAAAAACCCTGCTTCTATTGTAGCTGTAATCTCTACAAACATATTCTCACAGGAAGTTGTGGAAGTTTAACAGTTTTCCCCAAATGTTAATGCTTCCGGACAGGTTTATGTGCTGTGAACTGAATCTTGGTTTTTAAAACAATATGGCAAATCTAAGCGCAATCGTGTCATAAAAAATATGCAATTAGATTATTTTTCAAAATAAGTATAGCCCTATTGTCCAAACATACTGTACACAATCACAAAGTGAAACGGTGTAAAAGAAAATGAAGCACTAAACGTATACAATGATTTGAGAAGTTTACTATTTCTGCCTTTTAAAAAATGAACAAAACATGAAAAAGTGTAAATTAATTACAAAATTACACCTTTGAATGCATACATCAGCGTCTATTTAAAAAACAAGGGCAAGGTAGTTCTCTTGTTTTGAGGCACTACTCAGTTTTTTCGTTACTTTTGTGATACTTTAGCAAACCTCAGTCAGTTGTAAGTTGTTTCTGGGAAATAATTGTGGCCTGATTTAGAGGAAAACATGGAGGCAGTGGAATATCACAGACGCAGTGTTGACTTGTTCTGCTCTTTGTTTATGAGAGCGAGAGCGAACACAAGCCACTGCTGATCAACAGTTTCCATCCTGCCCCTGACATTTGAACAGAAAAACGCTACCACGTTACAACTCGGCCACCCCTGTGTGTCTGTGTGTGTAATAAAGTCTGAATGAGCTCTTCTCCCTGAAGCTCTAATGGGATTAATGAGAGCATGTGTGTTACATAAACACTGTAATCATCGACTCATGTGATTCACTGTTTATATTAATTCACTGAAACAATTTGGCAGAAGACAGATGAGAAAAAATTGTGGTGGTGTTTGTTTTTTAACAGTGTTTTTGTCCACTGCAGTGTGTGCGTGTGTGACTGTGTGAGCGAGCATCAGCACAAGTGAAATGGCTGGAACAGTGTGTACGAGGAGTGGGCACAGACCTGTAATCTGCGTCTCATGGGGTTAATCAGCAGATTTTTGAAGATGGATCCTCTGGTCTCAGGGAAAGGCTCTGATGTCATTGTTTATTATCTCACAGACAGTGTCGGTAATAGGAACCTGGCAGGGGCTGCTGGCGAGCAACACTGACAGAACAGCAGACAGTATGAGCAGTGTTATACAAGTGTCCTTGACTGAGATGATGGCTCACTGGGCGCTGGATCTGACGTATAGCAGTCAGTCGAATCTGTGCAGACGGGAAGACATCCCACACTGTTTCTTAAAGGAGCAATTAAGGTCTGTTTGATGAAGAAAGACTAATTAGTGAGGCCACATCCAACCTCATAAGAGTGATTACAGCTTAGTCTTTATTGACTGCGCCCCAAATTATTTCTTGACATGGCTTATTGTGTCATTGTTTTCTATTTTGTTGTCATAATGCATGTATTTTTTGGTTACAATTAGAAACCCTATTGTAAAGTGTAACATTATCGCTTCAGTATCATGTTACTAGTCCTATTAAGCAACCGTATAAAATGTTAGAGGTTAAAGAGAGCCAGTGAAAAAAGACAGACGCTGCTTGTTGGTTATGTCTCGCGGTGCACAGTGGGGGGTCTTTGTTTATTATGATTAACTGGGGTTCGTTACAACAATTCTGCCAAAACTGTAATGAGCGGAGATAAACACAGTGTGGCAGCCATGACGAATGAACCGGCACACATTCACACATCGAGGGAGGCAGGTTTTTATACATTAACACATCTGCTCTCGTATGATTGGTCCTATAAACGCCATGTGAATCCAAGCTAACAAAAAGTCTTGCTGTACTGTAGGCATATAGGATTTTCAGAACCCTAATTGGCTTTAATAATAAGCTCATGGACAGGCAGATATCCAGGTGCATAAACTCTAGCTTCCCACAGTGCCTTGCTCTCCTCATCTAACTCTGACTACACAATCACTACCACATGTGCACGTAGAGTTGGGGGATAGTGGCCGTCTCTCTGTGTGTGTGTTTTGTGTGTAGCTGGCCATGTGTTTGTCGCTGGGATCTTGTGCAGTTGTAAGCTGGCCCTGCAGGATAAATAAACAGGCTGATTGTCAGTGGTGGTGGGGAAGAGGGTGAGACAGGGGCGGATGGATTACATGCACCTCCGGACTTCCCAGGAGGCCCCCCGTCAGCAGCGGGCGGAGGGTCATAATAGTGTCTTGATTAATTAACAATCTCCATACACGTTTTCTAATTTTTAGGGTCATCTGGTCTTAAGTACATTATATTTTAGGTTTATTATTATATCGGCGAAACAACGATATTATGGAATCACGTCGGCCCGTGTCCACAGATCCTAGATGTGAACGTGATAACTCAAAAATGAATTGCCAGATCAGTTTCCACATTTGCACACAGGTACATACCATAAAGATGCCGAAATGTATCGATTTGGGTACTTCTTCGATGAATAATAATTAAGTAATTAATTAATAACGGGCCAAAACTTTGAATGCAATAATTCAAAAAGTCTTTGCTGGATCTTTTTAAACTGTTGCACACAGGTACATATCATGAAGATGCAGAACTGGATTGAGTTTGGTACATCTTTGATTAATGACATTTAAGTAATTCACTAATTAATGTTTTGATGCACTTTTATTGAGCCAATAATCCTGTTGAACATAAACGAAATCGCGTGAATTTGGCACATTGATCCGGGCAGTTGTATACTTAATGTACATAGGCACATTACAGAGGTCAAATAAAGAATGTCTCTATAGCGCCCCCATGTTTATGACCCCTATGGGACCCTGGACACACTTACTTTGGCAAAGAGCAATGAAACGTGGTACAGTGATTCTCCACAGTGTACCCAACATAAAATATTATTATGACCCCACCCTACAACAAACAGGAAGTCGGCCATTTTGAATTTAAATTGGGAGGTCAGGTATATTTGACAGCCTCTAAC
>JAVQKC010117809.1:0-15384 GCA_036025475.1 Philypnodon macrostomus
AACAAAACCTTTTGTCACAAGATTGTGCTGATATGCTCCTTGAAGCTCAGGCTGCAACTGGCCACATCATTGATCCAAAGAAAAATCAGAAACTCACTGTTGATGAGGCATGTACAAAAAAAGTTGTGGACAGCAATGATCGAGAGAGACTATTGACAGCAGAGGCAGCTGCTGTGGGCTTCAAAGATCCATATTCAACCAAACCTCTGTCGGTATATGAGGCCACAAAGAAAGGACTTGTTGACAATGAAACAAGTCTCCGTCTTTTGCAGGCACAAGAGTCTGTTGGAGGCATTTTAGATCCCAATGTAAGTGTATTCCTCCCTGAAGATACAGCTATAAAACGCAACATTTTGGATGAAAAAACTCGCTATTCTCTAAAGCAGAGACCTAAGTGTTATATTGACCCTGAAACTGAGAAGCCAATTAGCTACAATGATTTAAAGAAAAGATGTCAAAAAGAGCCTCACACAGGCCTCCTATTTTTGCCAGTTTCAGTGAAGCTGGTGGATGCTTCTAAACTTATCTTTGATGGTGTCCGTAAGCCAGTCACTGCACAACAACTGCGCGATTGTGAAGTCATAGATCAACCTACATTTAAAGATCTTCAAACTGGGAAAAAATCTGTCCCAGAAGTATCAGAAGACAAAAAGGTTAATCTGAAGGGCACTGGACCTATTGCTGGAATCACAGCTGGAAGTAAAGGGAAAAAGTCTTTATCTGAAGCTAAGAAAGAAATGCTTTTGCCGCCAGAGTGTGCTGATTTCCTTCTAGGAGCCCAGGCTGCAACAGGACACATCATTGATCCCAAAACCAACCAGAAACTCACAGTTGATGAGGCATGTACCAAAGGCATTGTGGATAATCAAGAGAGAGATAACTTACTGGCAGCAGAGGCAGCTGCTGTTGGCTACAAAGATCCATATTCAGCCAAACCTCTGTCGGTCTATGAGGCCATGAAGAAAGGACTTGTTGACAACGAAACAGGTCTTCGTTTACTGCAGGCTCAAGAGTCTGTTGGAGGAATTTTAGATCCAAATGTAAGCGTGTTTCTTTCTGAAGAAGCTGCTATAAAACGCAAAATATTGGATGAAAAGATTTGCAATTCTTTAAATCAGAGTCCTAAGTGTTACATTGACCCTGAAACTGAGAAAGGTGTTAGCTATAATGACTTGAAGAAAAAATGTAAGACAGAGCCTCACACAGGCCTTCTTCTTTTGCCAGTCCCTGAAAAAACAGATGCCCATAAACTTATATTTGATGGTGTCCGTAAGCCAATCACCTCAAAGCAATTGCTTGAGTGTGAAGTCCTTGACAAACCAACATTAAAAGATCTTCAAACAACAAAGAAGTCTGTCCCAGACGTGTCTGCAGAGAAAAAGATTAATCTGAAGGGGACTGGACCAATTGCTGGTATCATAGCTGGAAATAAAGGGAAAATGTCTCTGTCTGAAGCTAAGAAGGAAAAGCTTTTGCCAACAGATTGTGCTAATTTGCTCTTGGAAGCGCAAGCTGCAACTGGACACATCCTTGACCCTAAAACTAACCAGAAACACACAGTTGATGAGGCAAGTACCAAAGGTATTGTGGATAAAAGTGAGCGAGATAAATTACTGGCAGCAGAGGCAGCTGCTGTTGGCTACAAAGATCCTTATTCAGCAAAACCTCTGTCGGTATATGAGGCCATGAAGAAAGGGCTTGTAGACAATGAAACAGGACTTCGCTTACTGCAGGCCCAACAGTCTGTTGGTGGTATTTTAGATCCTAGTGTAAGTGTGTTTCTCCCTGAAGATATAGCTATAAAACGCAACATTTTTGATGAAAAGACTCGGGATTCTCTAAAGCAGCGTCCTAAGTGTTATATTGACCCTGAAACAGATGAGCCAATCAGCTATAATGATTTAAAGAAACAATGTAAGACAGAGCCCCATACAGGCCTGCTATTTTTACCCGTCACTGAGAAGCTTGATCCTTCCAAACTTATATTTGATGGTGTTCGTAAGCCAGTGACTGCACAGCAGCTACGCGATTGTGAAATCCTAGACAAACCAACATTTAAAGATCTTCGAACAGGAAAAAAGTCTGTCCAACAGGTGTCTGCTGACAAAAAGGTACATCTAAAGGGCTGTGGACCAATTGCTGGTATCATAGCTGGAATTAAAGGGAAAATGTCTCTGTCTGAAGCTAAAAAGGAAAAGCTTTTGCCAACAGATTGTGCTAATTTGCTCTTGGAAGCCCAGGCTGCAACGGGTCACATCTTTGACCCTAAAAATAACCAGAAACTCACAGTTGATGAGGCATGTACCAAAGGCATTGTGGATAAAAGTGAGCGAGAAAAATTACTGGCAGCAGAGGCAGCGGCTGTTGGCTTCAAAGATCGTTATTCAGCCAAACTTCTGTCGGTTAATGAGGCCATAAAGAAAGGACTTATTGACAATCAGACTGGACTGCGTCTGCTGCAGGCCCAAGAGTCTGTTGGAGGTATTATAGATCCCAATGTAAGTGTGTTCCTCCCTGAAGACATGGCAATAAAACGCAACATTTTGGATGAAAATACTCACCATTCTCTAAAGCAGCATCCTAAGTGTTATATTGACCCTGAAACAGATGAGCCAATCAGCTATAATGATTTAAAGAAACAATGTAAGACAGAGCCTCACACAGGCCTTCTACTTTTGCCGGTTACTGAGAAGCTAGATGCTTCCAAACTTATCTTTGATGGTGTCCGCAAGCCAGTGACTGCACAGCAATTGCGCGATTATGAAGTTCTAGACAAAGCTACATTTCACAATCTTCAAACTGGTAAAAAGTCTGTCCCTCAAGTGTCTGCTGATAAAAAGGTTTATCTGAAGGGCAGTGGACCAATTGCTGGTATCATAGCTGGAAATAAAGGGAAAAAGTCTATTTCAGAAGCTAAAAAAGATTTGTTATTGCCTGACAAGTGTGCTGATATGCTCTTGGAAGCTCAAGCTGCAACAGGACACATCATTGACCCCAAAACCAATAAAAAACTCACCGTTGATGAGGCATGCTCCAAAGGGGTTGTAGAGAAAAGTGATAAAGAGAAATTACTGGCAGCAGAAGCAGCTGTTGTGGGTTACAAACATCCTTCATCTTCTAATTCTCTGTCAGTATATGAGGCCATGAAGAAAGGACTTGTTGACAATGACACAGGACTTCGTCTACTGCAGGCCCAGGAGTCTGTTGGAGGTATTTTAGATCCCAGTGTAAGTGTTTTCCTCCCTGGAGATACAGCTATAAAACACAAAATTTTGGATGAAAAGACTCAACATTCTCTAAAGCAGAGTCCTAAGTGTTATATTGACCCTGAAACTGAGGAGCCAATTAGCTATGATGATTTAAAGAAAAGATGCAAGACAGATCCTCATACAGGCCTGCTACTTTTACCAGTCACTGAGAAGACAGATCCTTCACAACTTCTCTTTGATGGTATACGTAAGGCAGTCACTGCTGAGCAATTGCTTGAAAAAGGCATTTTGGATAAGCTTGCTTTTAAAGATCTTCAAACACGGAAGAAGTCTGTCTCTCAGGTGTCTGCGGACAAAACAGTTAATCTCAAAGGAACTGGGCCAATTGCTGGCATTTTAGTTGGAAATAAAGGAAAATTGTCTTTATGTGACGCTAAGAAGCAAATGCTCTTTTCATCAGAATGTGCTGATTTGCTTCTAGAAGCCCAGGCTGCAACAGGTCACATTATTGACCCCAAAACCAACCAGAAACTTACTGTAGATCAGGCATGTGCTAAAAACATTGTACCAATCAATGATAAAAAAAGATTAATGGCAGCAGAATGTGCTGTGGTGGGCTACAAAGATCCCTCTTCAGCCAAACCTTTGTCAGTGTTTGAGGCCATGAAGAAAGGATTTGTTGACAATAAGACAGGACTTCGACATCTGCAGGCGCAACAATCTGTTGGGGGTTTTGTCGATCCTAATCTCAGTGTGTTCCTTCCTGAAGACTTAGCCATAAAACAGAACCTTTTGGATGAAAACACTCTCCATTCTCTAGCCCAAAGCTGTAATTGTTTTATTGATCCTGAAACAGAGAATAATGTCAGCTATGATGATTTAAAGAAAAGATGCAAGAGAGAGCCTCATACAGGCCTGCTGCTTTTGCCAGTCACTGAGAAGCTGGATGCCTCCAAAATCATCTTTGATGGTGTACGTAAGCCAGTCACAGCACAACAGTTACTTGATTGTGGTATTGTGGACATGTCTACTTTTAAAGATCTTCAAACAGGGAGGAAGTCTGTCCCTCAGGTGTCTGCAGACAAAAAGGCTAACCTCAAAGGAACCGGGCCAATTGCTGGGATTGTAGCTGGAAATAAAGGAAATATGTCTCTGTTTGAAGCTAAGAAGCAAATGCTCCTGTCCACAGAATGTGCTGAAATGCTTCTTGAAGTTCAGGCTGCAACAGGTTACATTATTGACCCCAAAACCAACCAGAGGTTTTCTGTAGATCAGGCATGTGCCAAAAATATTGTGGACACCAAGGATAGAAAAAGATTACTGGCAGCAGAATGTGCTGTGGTGGGCTACAAAGATCCCTCTTCAGCCAAACTTCTGTCAGTCTTTGAGGCCATGAAGAAAGGGCTAGTTGATGACAAAACAGGGCTTCGTCTGCTGCAGGCTCAACAATCTGTTGGAGGTATTTTTTATCCTAATCTCAGTGTGTTCCTCCCTAAGGAGTCGGCCATGAAGCAAAACCTTTTGGATGAAAGCACTTGTTACTCTCTAAAACAGAGCCCTGTATTTTACTTTGACCAGGAAAAAGGTAAACTTGTAAGTTATGATGATTTAAAGAAAAAGTGCAAGACTGACCCTCACACAGGCCTGCTACTTTTGCCAATCACTGATGAGGTTGATGCTTCCAAAGTCATGTTTGAAGGTGCCCGTAAACAAGTCACTGCACAACAGTTACTTGACTATGGGGTCTTAGATATTGCAACATTTGAAAAATTGATAAAGGGAGAGAAAACTGTTCTTCAGGTTGCGCAAGAAAAGAAGCCCTTTTTGAAAGGAAGTGGTTCAATTGCTGGTGTAGCAGCTGGTCCTTTGGGGAAAATGCCTTTATCAGAAGCAAAACAACAGAGACTGATATCCTCAGAGTGTGCAGATTTGTTATTGGAAGCTCAAGCTGCCACAGGTTACATAATTGACCTGAAAACTAACCAAATGCTAACAGTTGAGGAGGCATATGGCAAGGGAATGTTCGACCTAAAGGCCCGTGACAGACTGTTAGTAGCAGAAGCTTCTGCTACTGGTTATCAGGATCCAAACTCATGTATAACTCTTTCATTGTTTGAGGCAATGCAAAAAGGAATTGTTGATAAGAAAACTGGACTCCGTTTATTACAGGCCCAGGAGACTGCAGGGGGCATTCTAGACCCCAAGGTTGGCGTTTTCTTCCCTAAAGACACTGCTATAAAGCGCCACATATTGGATGACAACATCTGTCATGAATTAACCAAGAGTCCTAACTTGTATATTGACCCAGACACTGAAGAAAATGTGAGTTATGGTGCATTAAGGAAAAGGAGCAAAGTTGAATCTCACACAGGTCACATACTCTTGCCAATAAAAGAGAAGAAAGACCCCTCCAAAATTATGTTTGATGGAGTTTGCAAGCAAATCTCAGCACAGCAGTTGTTCGATTTCAACATAATTGACAAACTAACATTCAGCATGTTAATTAAAGGTGATTATACAGTTGCACAAGTTTCTGAGGAGAAAAGAGTTTATCTAAAAGGGTCTGGACCAATTGCTGGAGTTCAACTTGGACCACAAGCTAAAATGTCTTTTTCTGAAGCCAAGAAACATTCTCTTCTGAACGCAGAGAGTGCTGATTTACTACTGGAAGCCCAAGCTGCCACTGGCCATATCATTGATCCAAGAAACAACCAAAAACTTACCGTTCAAGAGGCATTTGCACAAGGGCTGTTGGACATTAAGAATAAAGATAAATTACAGGCAGCAGAAGCAGCTGCTATTGGTTTCAAGGAATCTGGTTCTGAAAACCATATATCATTATTCCAGGCCATAAAGAAGGGCCTAATTGATCAAAAGACTGGAATGCGTCTGCTGCAGGCACAGTTGTCTATTGGAGGTATTCTAGATCCCAGTCTTGGTGTATTCCTTCCTACAGACACAGCAATTAAGTTCAATCTTTTGGACAATGACACATGGAATGCATTAAAGTTGAACCCTAAATGCTACATTGATCCAAACACAGGAAATGACATCAGCTATGATTCTTTACAAAATAAATGTACCACAGAAACAAACACAGGACTAAAATTGATATCACTCTCTGAAAAGATTGAGCCATCCAAACTTATCTTTGATGGTGTCCGAAAGTCGATTACAGCCCAACAGTTAATGGATTGTGGAGTCATTGATAAAGAAATATTTGACCAGCTAATTAAGGGAATGAAAACAGTTCATGAAGTATTTGTTGACAAAATGGTTTTTCTCAAAGGGACAGGCTCAGTTGCAGGCGTGGCAGTTGGGCCTTTGAAGAAAATGACTTTCACAGAGGCAAAGAAACATGGAATTATGTCTCCTGAGAGTGTTAACCTTCTTTTAGAAGCCCAAGCAGCAACTGGGCTCATGCTTGACCCAAGAACAAATGAAAAAATGACAGTAAAAGAAGCCTGTGCCAATGGTGTTGTGGATAAAGATGATGAATCAAGGTTATCTGCAGCTGAGTCTGCTGCTATAGGATACAGAGATCCTACTACTAATGACATTTTATCAGCTGGACAGGCCCTTAAAAAAGGACTGATCGATAAGGACACAGCATTGCGAGTTCTCCAGGCCCAAGAAGCTGCAGGGGGAATATTGGACCCAGCCCTGAGCATCTTTCTGCCAAAAGACCTTGCTTTGGCTCGTAAGCTAATAGACGAGGACTTATACCAGGCTCTCAGTCAGTGTCCCAAAATGTTTTTGGACCCAAACACTCAACAAGCAACTAGCTATATCTCGATAAAGAAAAAATGTAAGGCTGACCCTAATACAGGTCTCTTGCTGCTACCTGAACCTAGAAAACAAATAACTTTCCAGGGGCTTCGTCGCCAAGTGTCACTGGTTGAACTGGTCGATGCAAACTTGTTAAAACAGTCAGATATGGACTTACTGGCAGAAGGCAAAATTACGAGTCAGGATATTGAAAATCGTTTGCGTTCCTACTTAAGAGGGTCCACCTGCATAGCAGGAGTTTATAATGAGGCTTGTGATAAAGTTATGACTATTTATCAAGCATTAAAAGTTGGTCTATTGCGACCAGGAACTACGTTGGAATTGCTTGAAGCCCAAGCAGCATCGGGTTTTATAATTGATCCTGTCAACAATGACTTCCTTTCGGTCAGTGATGCCTACAGTAAAAAACTTTTTGGGCCAGAGTTTAAGCAAAAGTTGCTGTCTGCAGAGCGAGCAGTGACTGGTTACAAACTGCCTGGCACAGACAAAGTTATCTCCCTCTTTCAGGCTATAGATAAAGGTCTAGTAGAGAAAGGCCATGGTATTCGTTTACTGGAAGCTCAGCTTGCCAGTGGTGGAATCATTGATCCTGAGCATAGCCATCGTATTGATGTAAGCGTAGCATATGAAAGAGGCTATTTTGATAAGGAAATGAACCAGATTTTAACTGATGACAGTGATGATACAAAAGGCTTTTTTGATCCAAACACGCAGGACAATTTGACCTACCTGGAACTTCAGAAACTATGCATCAAAGACAAAACTACAGGCCTTCTCCTTTTACCAATCCTTAATAAGAAAAAGCGTGAGTCCACTCAGAAGAATTTAAGAAAAAGGAGAGTTGTAATTGTGGATCCAGAAACTAATAAAGAAATGACAATACGTGAAGCATTTGACAAAGGATATATAGACCATGAAACCTTTTTGGAGCTAGCCAAGCAAGAGTGTGAATGGGAAGAGATCACTGTGACTGCCCAAGATGGTTCTTCTCGGGTTGTTATTATTGATAGACAGTCAGGGAGACAATTTGACATTAGTGAACTTCTTGAACATGGAGTGATTGACCACTACACTCTGCAAAAGTACCGCTCCGAAACTATCAGCCTAACTGAATTTGCAGATATTATAAGTGAAAGAACTAAACACAGTTCGTTTGTTTCTTCAAGACCATCTTCTATGTCATCTACAATTACATCACAAACGGGTATTATCTCAAGTCCATCATCAACCACTGAAACTTCATCAGCTTCTCCATTTACAGAGACCAGTGATACAACCAAAGATTCATTTCACAGTTCAGGATCATCAGCACATTCAAAAATATCTTCTGTGACATCTACATTTACATCAAAAACTAGTCAGATGTCAAGTACTTCATCGTCATCATCAGTTGCACCACTATCACCAACAACTTCTCAATTTGCAGAGCTCATCAGTGATAAAACTACATATAGTTCTGTTTCAAATATGCCTTCTGTGTCAGCATTTACATCACAAACTAGTAAAATGTCAAGTCCATCTTCACTGACATCATCTGCTCCATCATCAACATCATTTTCAACAGTCCTGTCGAGACCATTATCACCTACTCTTGCCAAGATGACAACAACAAGAACTACCGTGGTCACAGAACGAAGTGGTACTGGGGGTCAAGACTCTTCTGAAACCCGTAAGCACATATCAAAGGAAATGTCAAGTTCATCATTACAGACATCATCAACAACATCTACAACATCTACATCGCCGTCTTTAGTTTCACAATTATCAACTGCTCCATCAGTAACATCATTTTCAACAGTCCTGTCAGGACCGTTATCACCTACTCATGCGCAAATGACGACAGCAAGAACTACCACTGTCACAGAGCGAAGCACTTTAATGAGTGGTACTGTAGGCCAAGACTTGTCTGAAACCCGTAAGCAGAAATCATCAACTGCATCACCATCAACAACTACTGAAATAGTAGATATCGGTGATAAAACTGGTTCATTTTCTTCTACAAGACCATCTGCAGTTTCATCTACATTTAAATCACAAACTATTGAAATGTTGAGTCCATCTTTACTGACATCATCATCAGCAGCAACATCATCATCATCAATTGAAACATCATCGAGTGCACCATCTTCTTCAGTAACATCATTTTCAACAGTGTCACCTAATCTTGCCCAAATGACAAAAAGAACTACCACTGTCACAGAGCAAAGCACTTTAATGAGTGGTAGTGTGGTCTCCTCTGAAACCAATAAGCAGAAATCGACTGAAATGTCAAGTCCTTCTTTACTGACATTGTCATCATCAACTGCTCCATCATCATCAATAACATCTTTTTCATCAGTTTTGTCAGAACCCTTATCATCTGGTCTTTCTCAAATGGCAACAAGAACAACCACTGTCACAGAGCGAAGCACCACAATGAGTAACACTGTGGGTCAAGACTTGCCTGATTCCCATAAGCACATATCCAGTGTTTCAGTCACTCTAGCCGCCCCAATTGAAGCAGTTGGTGAACAGGAACCAGTAGGTGCCATTTTTGACACAGATACTGTAGAGAAAATATCTATAACTGAGGCTGTCAAACGTGGTCTTCTCGATTCCATCACTGGACAAAGGCTTTTAGAGGCCCAGGCCTGTACTGGAGGAATTATTGACCCTGCAAATGGACGTCGTTTCGGTATTCAAGAAGCATTCCGCATGGGCATTATAGCATATGAAATGTCTAATAGACTGAAGCCTGCCCAAAAAGCATATGTTGGATTTGAAGAACTTAGAACCAAAAGGAAGATGTCTGCTGCTGAAGCTATTAAAGAAATGTGGCTACCTTACGAGGCAGGCCAGAGATTCCTGGAATACCAGGTTGTAACAGGAGGTCTATATGACCCACAAATGGGATGCAGAAGAACCATACAAGATGCATTGAACTTGGGCTGGGTCGACGCACGAACAGCTCAAAAACTCCAGGATACTAAAACCCATACAAAGAATCTAACATGCCCTAAGAGCAAACTAAAAATATCTTACAAAGAAGCTCTTGACAATAGCATGGTGGAAGAAGACACTGGTGTAAGAATGCTTCAGGCCTCAAAAGTCTCATCCAGAGGAATCAGCAGTCCATATAATGCTTCATCTGCCCCAGGATCTCACTCAGGTTCAAGAAGTGGCTCCACACTGGGGTCCCGCAGAGGCAGTGCAGACCTTGGGTCATCCTCCTCAATAACCAGCCGCCACAGCCACACCAGTTTCACCGCCTTTTCATCTACAAGATAAAAAAGCTTTACTGTGCTTTTAAATTGAATTATAGTTTTTTTAAAAAGCACAACAAATTATTGTTTATTCATTTATGGTTTGACATGAGGTTGGGGATTTTTTTGTGCTATGCAAGGAATAAAACTTTTAATTAAACTCAAGTGTTAATACCTATTTGGTATAATGGTAGTAATAGGCATATGTTACAAGACACACCAAAAAGACATTAGAAAGAGTTTAGGCTACTTGCTATATTGTGTTTGAATATATGTATTTTCAAAGTGTATTTTTGAAAAGAAAAGAAAAAACATTTATACAATTTTATGCACAATTTATTACTGATAGCTGAATGCCTGAGAGGGTGTAAGTGTTTCTTTGCAGCTAATGATGCAATATTGCAAAATGTATTGTCTTTTACTTTAATCATTGCAAAAATGACTCTCAATGTACCTTTCTCAAAATAATTTTCTTATAATTGCTCAAAATAAAGGCTAAAAATGTACATTCATGTTTGTTTTATTTTTTAAGTACTTACATTGTACTTTCATTATTTATACTTAATATATATAACTTATAACTATAACTTAATAATAAATGTACAATTGCATTATTAGTAGTATTTTATTCAGACAGCTGGGCAACTAATTTCATTAGTTTATTATACTGAAAAAAAGCTTAGTTTTAGTATTTCATATTATTCAAGCACATGATTTATCATGACAACATTTGCCTAGTCGTAGGCCTAGTCAATGGAACACCAATGTTTCTTATGTGCAGGATAATTTACCACCAAAATAGCAAGGTCAATCAAAGTTTCTAAAACTGAGGAAAAATAGTAAAATAAAGATACACAAGAATTTATTATCGGAGGAGGAACTTCTGAAAAAAACGATGACCAGGAAATAAGAGTGCAACGCCTTCAACACATATTTAAATGTCTCTTGGTTTTTTACTTTTAATATAAAGCAAAGCATAAAGAGAGAAGAGGGGCGAAGACACCGAAAACGCGTCTATTCTGTCCGTACTATGGTCAGTACCTATTTACATGTATCAAATTAGCTTTTACGGTTCATTATTTTACTTTGGAAGTCAACCACGGAAGTAAACCGGAACAGCGCTGGATGTAATAAGATACCCATGATAGCGTGTTTACGATGGGTTATTATCCTTAAAACAATTTCGCGTTTGTCTGCTTTCATATTCCGTGCAGAAATATAGCTTGGATGCAACAATAATTCGCAAACGTCGAATACTAGCGCAACCTAAAGCGAATGTTACGCTAACCTGCTAAAGTGGTACAGGTAACAGCTGATACATGGCCTACTTGTAATGTGTATGTAATGATAGCGATTGACGGATGAAATAAGCAAAGTAGCCGACTTGTGACGAGGGCAGTGACAGCTGACAGCGTTTGTGATGTGAAAAATCAACACACACCCTTGTATTTCCATTCTCAAAGCTCTACCGAGATTTGTATTTTAAAAATGATGTTACTATGTTATTGTATACTTATGTTAATATTTTAACTGGTGGTGACTTGGCTTTGCTGTAAGCCATAGATGTCACGATGGCTGATGACCCTCAAAGAAATTTCCGGTCTGCCTATTATGAAAAAGTAGGATTTCGGGGAGTTGAAGAGAAGAAATCCTTGGAAATATTACTCAAAGACAACCCATTAGGTAGGCACTTACCCGCACGTATTTAAACAAATGGCTTGGCTTATACAAGGTGTTTTGATATTCTCTTGTTCCCAGATTTGGAGAAGCTTAGCACCTTCAGTCAAAGATTTCCTCTTCCATCTATGTACCGAATCCATGTATGGAAAGTACTGCTGGGTAAGGAAGAGTAAATAAGAAAAACATCAATGTATATCACACCGCTAATAACATTGTTGATTGTGCAACAGGTATTCTGCCACCTCATAGTGACTCTCACACACTGGTTGGAGGTTACAGGAAGGAGCAGTATCAGGACATTGTGGAGGCTCTAGAGGTGATGAGATTCATCAATGCTTCCACATCATCGACCCACGTTTACCTGCGTATGTTTCAATTAGAGAGCCAGGTGCTCCCACGATGTTCAGAAATCCTCCCGCCGGTAAGCTGGTGCTTACTTGTTTTATATATTACTATTTCTTTGTTTATGATCAAAATCCTCTTACTCTGGCCCACTTTTACCTGGTCTCTTGGTGAAGGATGAGGATAATGAAGATTTTCTGTCTATAAGCTGTGCCATGGATGAGATTGTTGATGATCCTGTTGACTGTTATTGGCTGATTAAGTGTTTTGTCAATCAATTCCACATGAAGTTTGGAGACTCATTACCTCACCTGGTAAGGGCTTCATATAGCTTCCTGATCTTAACTCTTTTATTGTTTGGAAGAAAGTAATCACATTTATGTTTATTGTGTTTATTATCACAGCCAAAAAGCCTTGAGCACTACCTGAGTCAGGAAGAGCCTCGTTTGTTGAACCATCTCAAGCAAACTGGAGCTTTGGCCCAGCTGCCTTACCACCTTTGGTTCAGACGCTGCTTTGCCGGTTGTCTTCCTGAATGTAGTCTTCAGAGGTCAGCTTATCAATCATAGAAATGCATTTTACTTTCAAATTTTCAAGCTACATACTTTTACATAATTATCTATAAACGTCTTATTTGACCATGTCACATGCTTTATCTTACCAGCACTTCAAGACATTTATCCAAAAAGTCATGTGATATCATATAGTATAGTAGCCACAGTCAGTTTGATCAATACAACTTTTTGTGTTTCAGGGTGTGGGACAAGGTGATTAGTGGTTCATGTAAAATCCTTGTATTTGTTGCTTTGGAGATACTACTGAGCTATAAAATTGTACTAATGGGCATCAACCGTCCAGAAGGTGTGGTCAAGTTTCTGTACAATGTAAGTAATAACACTTCCATAGTATAAAGACTGTCTTACTTTGGAAAATTAGTTTCATAATATTTTTTTTTTAGATACCACAAGAGAACACAGATGCGATTGTAACAAAAGCCGTTGACCTGTGGCACAAATACTGTGGTACACCGATGCACAGCGTTTAGACAAAAAGAGTCAGACCGCTGCAAGATGCCCTCCCTCCATATTGACTTTACAGAGAGGCAATCATATCATTGTGAAATCATAACTTATAATGACTGTATGAACTGCTGAAAGTGCAAGACTGCCAACAAAGATCGACATTTTGTTAACAATCAAACCTTTTTAACAAAGCTCTTATCCACTGTCTGTAAATAAAACACACACTTATGATCTTTTAAATGTGTTTTTTTCTTGAAAGTGCATACATCATAGAAGACCCACGATAACTTAATACTCACATGCAGTTTTTCTGCGTTACAAAAACAGTTGAAAAGTCTGGCTTACTTTCTCTGTTATATACATACTTAAGAATTCTGAGAGTAATTCACATTTTGTACACAACCACACTCACAATTTCTCATACACACAAACACATTATTAAAACATACAGCCAGCTCTCCCAGAAATATGGTCACAACTTGAAATGATGTACCTCGAGTAGATTGTAAACAATAAAAACATAAAGTAAGGTGGCAGAATCCCAGAGGTTGGTCAGAACAATAAGAAAAGCTACGTTCATTCAGAGTTCAGCAACATTAACTGTCTACAGATAACTGTTAAAAATAAGTACATTTGGCCACTTTATATTCCCTGTAAACAACACTGGAGGCACGGTGACAGGAGGTTACTGAACTCTAAACATAGGTGGTGCATTCAAGATGTAACTTCAACGGTTCTTCAAAGTTGCTTTGGTTTCAAATGATGTCGAGACATGTTAGATCTCTTGAATGTAACCCAAAAACATACAACAAGACTAACCTCAGAAATTATTGCTGTTGGTTTTTCTGTTATTTTTCTAATTTGTGCAGTTTTTGTGAGTGTTTTGAGATTTTGACAAGGACATTTTAGCCTCGGATTGAGCTGCCTTTCCCAGCACAGGGCTGTCTTTACATGCAAGAAGTCCTGACCTGCAAAATTAAATTGATGGAAAGTGGAAACATGATACAAAGGCAAAAAAACAATGCCAGTGTTGAAAAAAAGAAGTTTCATTCTTTCCTCCAAACTTCACCAGCATTAGCATTGGCACAGATTCTGTGTTCAGCCCATAAAACCCCCTTTCAGTCAAGCCAAGTTACATTGCCACCATTTCATTATAAAAAATGAGAGTTAAAACTTTTGAATATCAATAAGTCAAGTAATATCTCCATACAGGAGACACCAGCCAAGTTTCATCTATTTCAGTCCTTCCATTGCCTCTGTTTCCTTCTGTGACTGATGCACATTTGAGTTCACACCTAGTCTTTTAGTTTGACATCAGCCAGAGAAGAACTGTTCACAGTTGAGGGGAGCAGGTCACACGTGAAGCTTGCTCAGAAGTCACTTTAAACTCTTTATGGCCGATGAAACCTGCAGACAAATTTAGATTATGTATTTATGTTATGATCTAATGGGATATTTAGTTTTGGAGCTAATAATGCCACATAAATAAAATATAACAAGAGATAAGATAATACAGTAACACAATGATCAGTACCTGGTCAGGTGACGACTGGACTCGTGCACCTCCATCTCTGTGCTTTTAAACTCGTTTAGTTCCTTTCTGATAGCAGCCTAAAAAAGCAAGACAACACTGTCACTTTAAGTTGAATGATACTTTGGTGTAAGTGCTGGTTCAAGAATGCTACAAGTGTTTTTCAGAAATGAGTTTACCTTATCAGCAGCTGTTAGTCGGGTCCATGGCTTGTCTGCTCTCCTGTCATAATCCTGAGCCTCAGCCACCTCCACATAGTCACTGAAGCGAATCAAAATCTTGGCTTCCCTCAATTCTTCCACAGTGGGCCTCTGGCTGAGCTAAAAGTGTGAAAGAAAATAAATGTGTGTAGTCACAATGCCTTGATCAGTAAAACAACATTTCTGATCTGCTCTGTGATTTCTGTCGCCTGGAAAAGTGAAATTACTTTCCTGGGTTTTATAAACTACTGCCGAATTTAGATGAAACTTGATATATAATAATAATAATAATAATAATAATAATAATAATAATAATAATAATAATAATAATAATAATAATAATAATAATAATAATAATAATAATAATAA
>JAVQKC010117835.1:0-11965 GCA_036025475.1 Philypnodon macrostomus
TAGCGCCCCCATGTTTATGACCCCTATGGGACCCTGGACACACTTACTTTGGCAGAGAGCAATGTAACTTGGTACAGTGATTCTCCACAGTGTACCCAACATAAAATATTATTATGACCTCACCCTACAAAAAACAGGAAGTCGGCCATTTTGGATTGAAATTGGGAGGTCAGGTATATTTGACAGCCTCTAACGTGCACATACTTTGCCCGATTAGGCTCTAACCTGAAATAAATAATTACCCCCTGGCCCTGAACACATCTTACTAATATGATGGTAGTTACCGCTATAGCGCCCCCTATAGACTGAAAGAAGAATGTAGTTTTACGGAATTTTCTAAATTTGGCAAAAACATTCTTCACAAACATCCAGACAAATCAAAAAAGTCAAATAGACCCTTCCCATGTTTGTCATGGTTTGGGGGTGAGGCCTCTTAATTGCTTGTTAACAATATTAAAACCATTAGAAATCACACAATGTCTGATTAAGGTGGCCGTTGGTGACAGTTGTAGCAGACGTACGGGGCAGACGTATGGGGCAGACGTATGGGGCAGACGTATAGGGCCGTTTCGCCGATATACACCTTGCTGTCGGGGACGACAGCACAGGCCTAGTTTATAACTGTCTTACACTCAGCTTTACTTATTGCAATATCCATGTTTAGCTTACTTAAGTTGCTTTTAGCAGCAGACATAAACACTCTGAAACCATAATCAAAAGTACTACGCATTAGAGATTGATAAATCCCATTATTTAGGGAGAAATATAATGTGCTTTTACAAAATCTACTAGATCGGACATACAGACAGTGTATATAGCATCATAGCATCATCAATATGAAGGACAGTGTAACAAGTGATTATCTGTACTTGACAGTGGTTGACTGTGCATTGAGTACAGAGAGTAGATCTGAGAATTTGCATCAAACAATATATGTCAACACCATTTGTTCATCACTTTAATTGATAGTATTGACAATGAGTGACATTAACCACACATAATTCACAGTAAAGATTACAGTTAGATATAAATGAATAAAATATATTGCAATTATAGTGAGGTAGTCTTTACATGACATTCACTCCTGCTCCCAGCATCACACCCAGCCTCTCTCTTGGCCATACCTCTTTGCTGCTGTCCCTGCTGCTACTAAAGACACCCTTATAGCACCCACTATCCCAAAGGCAGTTCCCAAAGAGCCACCTGGGCCCAAGACAGGCCTAGCCCACTTTATAATGCTTAGAACCACTGCCCCACAAGAAGCAGCACTCATGATCCAGGGATAGACGTCTCAATTCAGTTCATACAAACATGTAATGGAAGAATTACAAAAAAAAAAACATGCTGGGAAAATGTATTAAGTCTAAATTGATTATATAAGCTAATATTTCAAGTTCTATTAAAATCTGTATATCAATCACCAATGCCACAAAAAATATGTGTAATGGTTAATGTGATTGTAAACCAGGGGTAACTGTACAACCGATTGTGTATAAGCAATACCAAAAGCAGGAGAGTAAACAATATAATTTTGAACACCACAATAAACATCATAGCCCCAGCCAACTCCCATAAACATTATACTGGTAACCCATAATAATTGAGGGATTGATCTCTTCAAGTGATACTTCAAGTGATGACAGGTAAGGATATAAACATGAACAATGCATATCTAGTATTGTCCCAAGCTTTGCACCAGTTGCAGTGACAACCATGAGACCAACTGCAGCAGCAAGAGTGAACGCCACACCAACAGAAGTTACCCTTTTAAAGTCAGAATGTGTGAGTGCTGTCAGCATCCCAGTGGCTGTCTATACACACACACACAAGGACAGGAGATGCTGAAATGACCACTGGCGTGTGATAATGCTTTTCCAGAAGTCCACTAATAGCACTGCTGAAATCCACCTGGAGCAACCAGTAAAACCACAACAAGAGAGGCTTCATACATGAGCATCCAGGCTAATTTATTTCACTCTAATATACGCAAGTCTGGTTTCCACAATTCCACAGACAGAGGGGGTACATGATCAGGTCAGTAACTCTTTCACTGTGAATATTATCGGAATTTGTATGAATACATATACAAATACATTGTATCTTTGGCTGCAGCATGTTATATTAAAGAGATCTTTTCTTTCATGACACAAATCCTGCTCCTGTTTGAAGACATGTTATTAATTGACAATGCAAGCTTTATGCATAAGACCTGAGCCTGTACTGCACCCCTGGTAAAAAAAATAAGCTATATATAATACATACCTTTACAGAACTTTTTGATTTATTTGATACTTAAAAAGAATTAAAAAGATGTACCTGATGTGCCCTGGACACTTGAATTATGACTGGGTCTGAGTAGAAAGTTGACCACCATCACAGCTTTTCTTATCATGTTGACTAAAGAGTATAGTCTACAAAAAAATACCAATTAATTCTGTTTTTTCAGTATATTAAATGTCTAAATAAATGTAATGAAATTCAACTTGTTTGGTTAATACGGTATTTTTTCGATTCAATACATTCTGGTAGACTATCTCATAAAAATGCAGGTTAATATAGTTAAAATAGTCAGCTGTACATAATGTTTTATAGGGCTTACCTGTGGTCAAATGTGTGTTACACTTATACAATGTGTCAGACTCCACAGTACAAAGATGTGTTCGAGTCAAACAAAACCAGCACTTTGAGTTGTGAGCACAGGTGACTATTTTTTACTGATATTTGACTAATAATATACCCTTGCTTTATTATTCCATTTCCACTTCAGCTGTCGGTGTCTTTTGTATTGTGAATTTATGAACACTAAAAACATACCTGATGTCACAACCCAAACTAAGGTAAAAAGTTTAAAGTTTAAAGAAGAACTGGCGTTATCCACCATGGAAAGTTGTGTTCTCACAAGTTTAGTTTGGCTTCCAAATAAATCAAACAGATTTTAATTATTCATTATTATTACTTATGATTGTTATTATTATTGAGTTAACGGTGCGCCCTACCCTTCCGTCCAAAAGGGAAATGACGCCGCTACAGAAGATGGCGTCCGCGGAGCCTGTGCACTGCTCTGGCTACTGTTAATTGAAAGGGTCTGTCTCCTCGTCCGTCAGCGGGGTAGAAACATGGATCTACATCTCCGTCGTCCGCTTCTTTGACCCGGGAATCACAGCCCCAACTTGATGTCTGAAGGAGCCAGAGCTGCCTGGTCGAAGAGGGCTTGTGGGGATTCGCGGCGCCGAGGTGAGACGACATCTGAGCGGCTAAAGCTAAAGCTCTTCCCCGGGCGAGCAAAGTCGGATTTACCAGGCTCAAAACACCCCCACTGCCTGCCAAGATACTTACTGTCAGCTATATTTACTACCAGCTTTATTTTTTAGACATGATATCTTTGACAAATCTGAAAAAATTCTAATGAATGTTAGTCTCCTGTTGCAGTGTTTACCGTGAGGTGTGAGGAGAGCCTTTGTTATGGGGCAGTAATCCAATTCCAAATACTGTGTTAATATCAGATTTTATTTATGTGTTCTGAATTACAAGTAGGACAGAATAATGTTTCCAACAAACAACATACAATAAAAATGCGTGCTATGCGTATATAGTAATTTTTAATCCTCAAAACTACTGATAAAACACTGATCTTCTTTCCAACATTAGCTTAGCATGTGCATGGTACCTTATGTTTAGCAAGTCTTGACATGTCATTTTTAAAAAGTGAGTTTATAAAATAAAACAAAAACACTAGGCTCACGTGGACATGATCTGACATGAATTAGACTAGTTAAATCGGTTACCTCCTTGACAGTAACTAGTAGATAGTAGATAACCTGAACCCAAAATATTAACTGTACAGAGCCAATTCACAACAAAGTCTCAAGAAGCTTCGAAGTTTGGACCACACTTAATTTTCAAGAGAAACACAGCATTTCCTTTTACACATGCCTGGTGACAGTGGCAAGGGCTAAAATTGTATCTGAAAGTAAAAAAAAATGAATGAAAACCCAAAAAGTAAACAATAGGCTATTTTCAAAGCTGCACTGACCTCGTTTTGTTTTTCTTCTGTCAGAACCAGGAAAGCATAAACACAGGAAATGCGAGCGGCCCCTTAGTGCTCAGTCGTCAAAGCCTGACATCGTTGGCCCTGGCCCCAAAAGGTATGACCACATTTTCACCCAAAAAACGTTTTTTTTGCTCTATATCAGTGGCTCTCAAACTTTTCACACCATGTACCACTTCTCATAATCCTTGAACATTCTATTGGACTAAAATGAGATGAAATCAGGACCAAACTAGCAATAAAAAGGGGATTCATATAGAAGAATGTATTAGTAAACAGTAACTAGACTAGTGGTCCCCCACATCAGTTTGTATGTGAACCCAAAGCAGAATTATGATTTAAATGTATTTAAAGACACAATGAGGATCCTGTGTAGATCTTGAAAGAGACCATGCGCCACCATTGGCACCACAGTGTGAGAAACACTTCTATCTGTGACATGTTGTTATCTGTTTGTGTTGAAATGCTTTAATGGCCGTTGTGTTGTCGTCCAGGTGATTGACGCTCACAAAGGGACTTTAGTAGCATCCACTGGACACAAGGGGCACTGTCCTCTGATTGGCTCGGACACCCCCCTCTGACATGCCCGTGGCCAATCAGAGGTGAGTGTGCTGTGTGTGATGTATTTATTTTTTTTCCTATCTTTTCTTTGTAATATAACTGTGTGTGTCTATTTTTCTGTAGTTAGATCTGCTTAAATATTACAATTTTTTGTGTGCAACTAATGTCTAATTTCCAACCTTAATTAAATGATCAATTCAATTATGCAATTAAAAGCTTTTTTCCAAAATTGAAGGCAGAGATATTAAAGAGAATGGAAATGATTGTGTAAAATGTAAATTAGAGTTGAATGGTAAAGTCCTGACGACTCAAGGATAATGAACATGATTATTAAGGATGACATTTGAATGCTAAGGTTAAGAATTTGTGCCTTGAGAAGTTCAGCACTCACATTTAGTTTTTAAAAGCCACATATATATTCATTTGAGAAGCCTGATTGTTTGCTGGTTGGACTCGGTGGCAGCGCTGCAGACTGTTTACATTGCAGCTGTGGAAGTGCTGAGCTTTGAATGTGGGTCGACCTCTCCGGTGCCCTTCAATGACAGAGATGCACTGTCTCTGTGAATTGATCCTAGTCTGAGCTCTTATGACATTTTTTTGTGATTTCTTTTCTTTTTTTTTCAAATTTGTGCAAAATGATTGTACCCATCCCACCCAAAAATAAGTCACTTAACCGCTATTATATATATTCATCCCACTGGATTTGAATTCAACATTTTTGTTTTAATTGGGAAAAAGCTAGAGACTTATCAAGCTACTTTTTCTTTAAACTAAACTGTCCCTATTCCAAGTCTTCTATTTATATTAAATTTATTTTGCAAATTTTCAGATTTACAAACTCTGTAGCCCAACCCAGTATATTTTTGTGTGTTTTGAAACAGAGGCAATATTCATTATAAAAATGTAGTAGGTTGTCTAGATGCACAAACAAGTGCATTGATTGAATGTGACCCTCACCTCTGACCTCTGATCCCAGGTGTGTTATGTCGGGGGCGGATGTGGAGGTGTACCTGTCCCAGGTGCATGATGGGAGTGTGTCCTCAGGCTTCAGGGCGCTGTACGAAGAGCGCCTCCTGCTGGACGTCACGCTGATGATTGAGGAGCACCACTTTCAGGTAAACCAACATGTAACCAAGATGTATGGATTTATTTTGTCATAATAGTAAATAAAGTACTCATCACAAGCAAACATTTAGTAGATAAACATATATGAACAAATATGAAGATTTAATAACAAATGGAATGGAATTATAATTATTTGTACAATCAAACTTTAACTTTTGCTAATATTCTATTTGTCCAGGCTCACAAGGCTCTGCTGGCCACACAGAGTGACTACTTCCGGGTCATGTTCACAGCCGATATGAGAGAGAGGGACCAGGACAAGATCCACATGAAGGGACTAACAGCCGCTGGGTTTGGACACATCCTCAGATTCATGTACTACGGCTCTCTGGAGCTCAGCATGCCCACTGTCCAGGAGATACTGCAGGTAGCACAATACATTATCCCTAATCATGAGTTTTAATCAACAGTCTAGTCCCTCTTTACAAGATATAGGGCTTTATTCAGGACTTTCAGGCTTTCTCTTTTGACACATTATTTAATTTAGATGCAAAAAACAGGTTTATTTGTTTAATAAAATTATTGTTGGAGATTATTTTGTTTTGGTGTCCAAATAACAAGATTGCAAAAGAAAACCTCAAGGGAAAAACTATAATAACCTGATAATATTTTTCACCCACATTTTACAGAGATAATTCTCTGTAATGTATTTTAAAATCGGTTCCACTATTTATGATATTAAAACACTAATCCATGAGTCCAGACCCACCTGTGCTAAACTATTACGTAAAAATATTTAACTCAAACAGCACGTTATAAAGACCAAGACTTAAACCCTTTTGTGTTTCATTAAACGTGCTGCGTTTATAGTATTTTTTTCTCTGTTTTGTAGGCGGCCATGTACGTGCAGCTGACGGAGGCGGTGGAGTTCTGCTGCTCTTTCCTTCTGGCTAAGATCTGTTTGGAGAACTGTGCGGAGGTGATGCGTCTGTTGGAGGACTTCAGCGTGGGCGTGGAGGGCGTCCAAGAGCAGCTCGACAACTTCCTTCTTGATAACTTTGTCCCTCTCATGAACCGACCCGACTTCCTGTCCTACCTCAGCCTCGAGAGACTTCAGGTCAGTACAACAACACCTCTTACCTCTAACAAAATGACCTTTCTGCTTTTGTTTTTTCATGTCAGCAAAACTATTAAATCCACCAAAAATAAACCCATTTTGAAATGGACTTCATTGATCTGCAGATCTAATATGCTCATATGTTAACAAAAAAACATAACATATTAGGTATTAAAACTGAGACATTTTACCAGTACATGAAATATAATAGCACATTTTTAGTTTAATGGCAGGTTTCCAAAATCCACCCCCTGGCCTCTACAGCAATATCAAATCAGAGTTGTGTGGGCTGACGCATTACTCAAAAACAAATGTACCGTATTTTCCGCACCATAAGGCGCACTTAAAAGCCTTTTTAAATTTCTCAAAAACCAACATTGCGCCTTATAATCTGGAGCGCCTTATATATGGATTCATTCTGGTTGTGCTTACTGACCTCCAAGAGATTTTGTGTCACACGGCGCTCAAGGCGCTCCGTCAAAATATTTTTGTACGAATTCGGTAAACTTCAAAGCTCCGGGAGTCGGGAGCGTCGCGGAGTAATACATACAGGTACTATGCTTCACCGTAATATTAGTAGTGTATTATTATTATTATTATTAGTGTTTATATATGACCCCAAAATGGCCATATAATTTTTCCGTGTTACAACTGAACAAGGTTGAAAGTTATTGTGAATACACCATTAACGTTTGAACAATGTTGAGAGTTATTGTAAACGCGTTTAATAAAGTATTTTTTCCCATTTTGTATTTAACCCCACGAATACAGTTTTTAATACCCAAACATTTTACTGAAGGATTACCAATTAACAATCGGTTGCAAAAAGCAAATCTAAAATTGGTTTAGATTCTGCAAATAAAAAAAAAAGGTCTCACAAGGAAGTTATAAAATTGATTAATGATTATTTCCTGTGTCTGAAGGCCTATCTGAACAATGATGCTCTTAGCCGATTCCCAGAGATTGAACTTTATGAAGCGGTTCAGTCCTGGCTCCGACACGACCGGAGACGCTGGAGACACACGGACACCATCATCCAGTCCATCCGTTTCTGCCTCATGACGCCAGCAAACATTTTTGAGAAGGTCAGACCAGAAATACAGACACTTTCTTAATTTTAGCTTGGTTAAAGGGTCTCTAATAAGCTAAAATGACTTTTCTGAGCTTTCCGTCATGTTATAATGTTGGTTCCTTGTCAAAATAATACACATCACATGTTTTATCCAGTATGCCGAGTAGGGCTGGGAACCTCAGGGTACCTCACAATTCGATAAAATGGGTCACAATACTGATAATATCTCAAGATGGTGATACTTGATATATTGCACATCCTATGATATATCAAAGTTTTTAAAAGAATACATTTTTTATGAAATACAGTTAATTTAGTAATTGGAACGGTGAATACTTTCTCAAAAAAAAAACTAAATGTAAGTACTGCCAGACTTTATTTTAGTGAAATATACAAATGATAAAATCCCATATACTGATTCTGTAAGCCTGCAATGTCGATACTTTCTCACTCCCCAAAAACATCTCGATATATCAATATTTTGTCCCACCCCTAATACTTTCTCAGGAGCTGGACAAAAATGTATTTGACCTTTTTACGTAATTGGTGAAAAACACAACTTGCTACTGTTTTCTGTTGTTTGTGTTCTAGAAAGGGGCCAGAGACATGCACCTTCTCCAGCCTTTTCAGCAAAAAGAATAGAAATCAAAATAATATGTTTTCAGTAAAATATCTTATTTTATGAATAAACGGTGAAAACTATTCTAGATGTGACCAGCCTTAATCTTTAAGCTTTATAAAGGCATTGAGATTTTTAGGCCTTGCACTATTTCTTTCATAGTCCCACAGTCCTGATCTATACTGTGTGGATTAGGGGGTGTCCCTAAATTCTGGACATAATTATTTTTCTTTTCTCTCTGTGTATTTTTAGGTGAAGACATCAGAGTTTTACCGTTACTCCCGACAGCTGCGACAGGAGGTGGACCAGGCTCTCAGTTACTTCCATGATGTAAATCAGCAGCCGTTAGTGGAGACCAGGTCCAACCGCATCAGATCAGTGCGACCTCAGACCGCGGTGTTCAGAGGCATGATCGGACACAGTATGGTCAACAGCAAGATCCTTCTGCTGCAGAGGCCCAAGGTCTGTATCTACTTTAGGTTTACTGCACCAGTTAGTACAGACCTGGGCAAATGCGGCCCCTTGACCAGTCCATGTCTGGCTCACAAAAGGCTTGGCAAAACAATAATCAACACGCATCATAGGAATTTTATTGTATAATGCCTCATTTTGACATTTAACAATTCATGGCAACAAACATTAAATGCGTTAGTTTGTCATGTTTCTCTACCACAAAAAAGCAAGCCCTTTTTTGACACTGCGTTTATTAATAGTACAGTGGACACTGAATAGGTTTTATCCCGGTCTCAATGTACCACTTAGAAAAAAAATATTGCCCACCCTTGAGTTAGTAGCTTAAGTAATTTATGTTTGGAAAATATTATCCATAGAAAAATGGCAAGCAAATTAAAATATAATCCATTCAAAAGGGGGCTAAAATGATAGATTATGTTGTATATTTATTACTACTCAAATGCCAGCTCATATTATTTAAATCATGGCCAGTATTCACAGTGCAATTAGTTCCACTTTTATTCTGAGACCTTATCGAAAGCGCTTTACTTTTTTTTTGTTTGTTTGTTTTTTTACAATGAATTTTGTAATCTAGATAAATGGATGTGTTTCAGTTTTAATGTACTGAACGTCATTTCCCATAATCCCTCAGGTGTGGTGGGAGCTGGAGGGCCCTCAGGTGCCTCTGCGGCCTGACTGTTTGGCCATCGTCAATAATTTTGCCTTTCTGTTGGGAGGAGAGGAGCTGGGGCCCGACGGAGAGTTCCACGCTTCGTCCAAAGTTTATCGCTACGACCCGCGACAAAACTCATGGCTCCGGATGGCTGACATGTCTGTGCCAAGGTCAAACACAAAGAACTACTAAACTGTTTAGAGCAGACAGGAGCACAGGCTTTGTGTTATGTGTCTTTATTATTAGTTGTGGATCATGAGGAGAAATTAAACTAATAACAGCTTGTACAGTAAACAACAGTAAATCTTTTCATTTTCAACAAGTTACAGAAGGTCAAGTTCTAAAATTGTGGATTTTTAAATATGTTATTTTGTTGTAGGTCAGAGTTTGCTGTCGGTGTGATTGGGAAGTACATTTACGCAGTTGCTGGTCGAACGAGAGACGAGACGTTTTACTCCACAGAGCGGTACGACATCACTGAGGACAGGTGGGAGTTTGTAGATCCATACCCAGTGAACAAATACGGCCATGAAGGAACGGTCCTCAACGGCAGACTGTACATAACCGGGGGAATTACATCATCGTCTACGTCTAAACAGGTAACTTCTCGTTATTTTGTATTTTCTATTTCTTGATAATATAATATTTAATAATAATTAATAATAATAATAATATTTTCTTGATAATCAAATCCTCACTCACATGAAGTGCTTTCCAGTAGGGGTGTCCGATGCTATCGTGATTGAATCGGCAGTTTGAAAGTATGGCTATACTTCAGATGTCAACCGGGCCAAAAAAATACCCAGGACATTAGTTAGTCCTTCAGAAAAAAGATACAGGAGCCTGAAAAGCCGGACTGAACTAATGACGGACACTGATTAGTGGATACATTTTGTTACACTTAGTACGATGACAATAAAGCTTCTCTTGGCTCAGGATGTAGAGGAGGTTGTCCACTAACCATAAATTTGGAGAGCCAATCCCTACCCAGTTGATTCTGCTGTTGTGTCCTTGGGCACACCCACTTTGCCTACTGCATGTATGAATGTGTAGATTTGGTGGTCTAAAAGGCTGTAGGTGTGATTGCCATAACTCTTGTTAGTCTGTTCCAGTGCAGCTTCCATCACCATTGTGTGACTGTTGAGGAAATAAATAATGCCCAAAATTGTAAAGGGTGGTCTAGAAATGTGCTATACAAATCAATCGCATTGTTTTCTATTTTCATAGGTGTGTGTGTTCGACCCTGGACGTGAGGCTGGTTCGGGGGCAGGACCTCCTGACAGACCACGTCCCTCTAGAGCGCCTATTTTATCGTCAAATCATGGCAGCTGCTGGGAGAACAAGTCCAAAATGAACTACGCTCGCTGCTTCCACAAGATGATCTCTCACAACGGGAAGCTGTATGTGTTCGGAGGAGTGTGCGTCATCCTCCGAGCCTCTTTCGAATCACAGGGCTGTCCCTCCACCGAAGTCTATGACCCCCAAACGGACGAATGGACAATACTAGCCTCTATGCCCATCGGACGCAGTGGGCACGGTGTGGCTGTTTTAGACCGACAGATCATGGTGTTGGGCGGACTCTGCTACAACGGCCACTACAGCGACTCAATTCTCACCTTTGACCCTGAGGATAACAAGTGGAAGGAGGACGAGTATCCCAGAATGCCTTGCAAACTGGACGGGCTGCAAGTATGTAGTCTGCATTTCCCCGAGTACGTCTTGGAGCACGTAAGGCGCTGTAGCTGAGGCTTTTTATTCAAAGAAACTTCGAAAAAGGACGAAACTAAAAAAAGTCAAACCAGCACCTTGCTTCTTCTCACTTTAGCTTAATGCCTGAGAAGACGGGAAACTGAAGCCCTAAGGTTGGGTTTTAAAGGAGGAAGGTTTGAATATTGAATGGTTTGTCAAAAAAAGAAACCTGTTGTGAGGGTGTAAAGGTTCATTTCGCGGGTTTATGTTGGGACTATGTCAGTTCAGTCCTGCTTCACGTCGGCGCCCGGGTAGACTATAGAAACGCACTGGAAGTGGATACAAGCATTTGAACAATTTAACATACAGTGAAGAAAACAAGTATTTGAACACCTTGCTATTTTGCTATTTCTCCCACTTAGAAGTCATGAAGGGGTCTGGAATTTTCATCGTAGGTGCATGTACACTGTGAGAGAGATAAACTAAAAAGAAAAATCCAGAAATCACAATACATGATTTTTTAACAATTTATTTGTGTGATACAGCTGCAAATAAATATTTGAACACCTGTGTGTCATCTAGAATTCTGACCCTGAAAGACCTGTTAGTCTGCTCATTAGAAGTCCACCTGCACTCCATGTATCATCCTGAATCAGATGCACATGTTT